>DWLO01001453.1:0-14943 GCA_018245335.1 Dalla quadristriga
ATAATCTAGTGGTCTATCTAGAGACAGAAATACAATAAAAGTGTTTTGGTTTCATAATCATATATACCTATATTCTATGCATAGGTCGAGGTGCTTTTAGAGAGAACAGCTATCGTTTTTACCGTACGTACGAGAGAACGCTTAGCACGCAAATGCAAACTCATAATAGCGTGCCATACAGAGAGGGCATTGCCGGCCTTGAAGGACACGTTTTAATCTCTTGTTTAAGCATTCCATTCCATAGCTATTACATGGAAATACTTCACATGAAAAATCATTAAATAAACCACCTATTTCTACGAATCAATGCAGATAATGTGCGAGAAATTGTAGAAATATTTTGTATTGCTTCTCATGGACTTAAACAACATAATATTTACAATCGATTACATCAACCAACAAATTATTATAATCACAACAATGTCTTAATATTTTATCAACATCCATTTCAGACAATTTTCAGAAAAATTTCAACATCTCATGTTTACTATAATAATTCACAGTTAGTTTCAATCTATAGGTACCTACTATATAATAAATAAAAAAAAATCAAAGGCTGTTCGTTGGTAAGCTTTGCTATTCCTAACTTGGCTATTTCTTTTTTTATGTTTGTTTTTCTGGCAGTAAGGTTTTTAGGAAAATAATTATTGGAAAAATTGCACCGAAAATTCTGGAAAACCTAAAAGTGCTTTTTTATGTGGAATCATAGATTTTGGTAGAGGTATTGGTAATCACGGAGATGGTCACAGGATACATCCCGAGGTATGAAAACATCATAAATTTAACGGAGACGAAGTCGCGGGCAACAGCCAGTGTTAAACAAAAATATACAAATTGGTTATGGAATCACGAATAAGTAAGTGACTTGATGTTTTCTTAAGAGAACAATCACATTTTCAATTTTTGTACAAATGACAGACATTTTTTACTGTGATGTGACGTCATCTTAGATACAGCCAATCCCGATTGGTCTTGAGCGCATAGCGCCAGCTAAAAAATTGTTTATTTTCGGTGTTTTTAGATAAATCTATTATGTTTTAGTCAGATTAATGCAAATCGTTTCTGAAATCCATAATCTACTCTGACAATAATAAGACAATAGTTTTCACACTATCAAATAGCGTGGCTAGATGAACAGTGGCTCAAATAGTTTAGTTCCTGGTTTGGATGCGTATTTATCTGGCGCGAACTACAACCACTTCGCCTATGACTGGGCGGTATAAAATGATTAAGCGCTCTTACACACGGGTAACAAATAGACAACTGCAACTTCAGCTGTTCGGGTCTGCCGGCGTGCAGTTGGGTGTCGACAGCCGAACTACACACGGACAGCAAATGGACAATCGGCAGCTGCCAGCGTGCAATCAGGTGCAGTTGACCATTTGCTGTAAGAGGCCTAATCGAGAATGGTAACAGTGTGAGCATGCAGTGGGGTGCTTCGTCAACTGGTGTGGTACAAGCCCGCCAGCGCGTCCTGCAGTGCCCGTAGGCAGGGTAGGGTTGATGAGTAGCCGCCTGCCTTCTCTGTATCCGTCTCTGCTCTGACATGCTTCAGATACCCATTGGTAACAATGTCCTGGATAGAAGGTGGATCTGGACCACATCTGTACGGTACCACCGGTGGCTCATATTTGTACAGTGGGCCTTCCTCGATCACAGGCATGGGGTGCTGTCCAGAGCCCCGGGTGAACTTCACACCCGTCGAGAATTGGGTTACCTGAAAGAGTTATTAAATCAAAATAAATACTTATTTTTGCTCTTCAAAATGCTTGCAAATTTGCTTGTATTTAAAAAAAACTAAACCTTTCACCAAAAACAGAACTACTACAAAGTCAAATTATATATTCCACTTTACTGGTAACTGAAATTGCCGTAGTCAAAACTACAGTAAAGTTAAGACTTAAGACCCTAGCCGAAGTCCTTACTTAAGAATTAAGCCTAAAAGAGCTTGTACACCAAAACCGACACCATGCAATGAGATTACTTGAACAAAAGCAGTGAACAACAGCAGTGAACATCGTACATGCTTTGTATTGCCAATACTTTAGCCCTTTACAATCTCTTGACAATTTCTGACAGCAGCCCCGAACTACTGACCATCAAGGCATTTTAGACAACAGCACTTGGATGTAGGCTGAGCGGTGAACAAGCTGCCATACTTAATGTATGTAAGTGTTATGTATGGCATTATGAAAACGGATACTTTGCCTTATTTATAAATAAGTTAATGTAATAAACTTGTTTATTGGGCTAAGTAGCCATATTGTGTGTTCTATATTTAATTATCTACCAAATATATCATCTAGTCAAATTAAGTACATATTACTAACATTATCTTACTTTATAAATAAGGCACAGTAGCCGTTTTCATAATACCATACATAACAGTATGCTAGCTACTTCACCTCAGACTCTGTGATGGGTTTGCTCAACATGCATAGTAAGTCTTAAATTTCTTTCAGTCATATAAATATAACAACCAAACATTCCATACTTTAGGCACAATGGGGACAATTTCCGCTTCTGGTTTATTGGCGATAGTTTGCGCAAATGTATTCAAAATGTCTTTTGCATCTCCTTCGGCAAACATGAGTTCATCTATAAGTGCTTCTTTTTCTCTTATTTTCTGCTTTTTCGCTTCCTGCTCCATGCGGATTATCTCTGCTCTTCGTAGCTCTTCCATTTGTTTTTCTATTTCTAAAATTTCTTCTAATTCAAATTCTTTTTGACCTGAAAACAGTTAAAATAATTGTTATAAGATCATCATCATTATCATCACAACACATTACTGGCCCACGGCCGAGCATGGCTCTCCTCTCAGTATGACAAGGGTTTAGGCCATAGTCTAAGACACTGGCCAGCTGCAGATTGGACTTCACACGTATTTGAGATCAGTAAGGAGAACTCTGAGGCATGAAAGTCTCCTCACAATGTTTTCCTTCACAGTAAAAGCAGATGATATTGAATTACTTAAAACCACACAAGTTGGAAGTTATACAATCTACAGCCATACTGAAGGTCAATTTAATTTGTCTATTAGTAGCAATGGCCACAAGATTGGGTTTTTACATAAAAAAGAAAAGACACCAGTCTAGAATCAATCAAACAAAAAAGCCAGTTTTACCAAGTTTTGCCTTATTCTTCATAATAATCTCCTTATTTTCCTTTTTATACTGCTCGATTCTTTTATTTGTGCCTACTATATCTATATTATTTGCTAGATTGAATATTATGGTTTCAATTTCTTCTAAATAATCATTATACTCTCGTAGTGACGCAAAGTCTTCCTCTTTCTTATTATAATCTTTTAAAACTCTCTTTCTTATGTCTATTTCTTTTTCTACCATAGCATCTTCAAATATCTGGACCCTAAAGTTACTTCTGCGTAAAGGTACATTGCATTCCGGACAGGAACCAGATCCTGGAAAATAATGATTTGGTTAGTTAGATATATAGTTATTTTGTGTCTTATACCTGGGAAAGATCATACGATTACAGTTCCTATGCCCTCTACATCATCAACCAAAGCTTCAACAATGCTTATGTAGTAATAAAATTAATTTTAAATTTTAATGTCTCAGATGCTTCACGCTGATCTCCCACTTTATAAATGGAAAATAAGATTTATCACAAGATGTGCATTTGTTAGATTAAAGTTATAGTTAATTACCTTTCAAAAATAATAAATCAACACAGCTTTCACACAAAGCATGGCCACAGACATTTACCATCAATTTTAAAGAAGGATTCCTGTATTTAGTGGTTTTACAACGAGGACAAACTTGGTCATCCATTTTTTGAAAGTGTGTCGTAAGAATTTATTTTTTTACACAATATAATTCGCACATGAAAAAGTTCTGTAGTAAATTTCCTCAGATTAATTCTAGTTCTACAAAAGCAATCCAAACCAAGCGGGCACGGCGAGCTGATTGCCTGACACTGACACATAAAAGTGACAGTTAATGTGGCTGCTTGATGGCCAAAGATACAACTTAAAATATTTAACCTGTGATTATTGACAGAGCAAATTGGCAGGAAATAAATTAAAAAGCCCGATGAAGAAAAACTAATGATGCTTATAAGTAGCAATTGTATGGCATGATTGGTGATACAAATTATTTAGAAATAAACAGACCAGTGACAAAACTATTGTATGCCCGCAAAGGACTGGCTCTTGTGAACTAATTTATTGTCTATTCTTAGAATACAGAATCTATAACATCTTTTTTGTAACTCTTGAGATTAGTAGTAGTTAAATGTTAAAATATAAAAGTTAAGTCATCCAATCATTTAGAAGATTTTTGTTTGCCCGCAGACTGGTGTGAACTATTTTATTTGTAACATTTTATAGAATTTAATAGCCAATGACCGTTGAATAGCATCTAAAATAAAAACCTTTTGTCCAATGAAAGTTAGGGAAATTATGATTGACAAATTGATATAATCGTATTGAGTGATTGACAGTGACAGTGACGGATTCCGAATAGCGGATTCAGATAAATCGCGGAAAACAAATGTTTTTATTTTAAGTGTATTCATAATTTCTAAGAAATTGCTATTCATGTTTTACGGGCTATTTTCAATTGTACACTTTTAATTTATTCTCAAAACGAAATATGAACTTAGTTCTTAGAAAAGCTTTAATAACTACCCGGGCATTTAGGTTAGGTGATAGAATTTCTTACAAAAAATTACAAATTCCTGTAACCTCAACATGTCCTGTTATACAACTTCGGAATTATTGCGACGGTCGTACGGGAGCGTCTGGAACCCAGAAACTGCCCACGTTGATGGAATTCCCGCCAGTTGTGTGGCCTTCTTTCATTAAGTTTATGAAGAATTGGGTGTTTGCAAACTTCATCATCAGACCGTATTTTGATCAAGATTTTAGCTTACATGAATTTATTGAAGCTTCGAAACATGCTGTTCAGGTTTGAGTTTAATTACTATGGGTACTGTAGTCTGTCCACAACAAAAACTAATTGTTTAGGGTACTTCTACACTATTTTGTGCCTTTAAGAATGCAATGAATGATAAATTTATAATAATATGAAAGATTTCGCAAATCCATATTACTTCTGTTATTTCCGAGTGTGGCATCTAGCCACATTGCATCATAATAATGTAATGTTATCATTACTTACTGGGGTTAAAGAACACAACATTGCTTTGCAAAAAATATAGCAGTTGGCACAATAGCAGAATTGTAGTGTAGTTTTGAGATTTCTTTCTTTTAAGTAAATCTAGAATGAAGACCACAACTCGGAAAAAGGAGAACAGGTTGCCCTTCGAGAAGGTTGACTGACAAACTGACGAAAACAGCGGGAAACTGCTGGATTCAGAGAGCACAGGACCGGAGCAGTGGCGTCAATTGGGGTAGGCCAATGTCCAGCAGTGGACCTCTAAAGGCTGATGGATGGAAGTAATCTCTGCTTTATTGCACAGTAAAATATATAAATGTCAGAAAATTGGGTTGGAAGAGGTATTGTAAGTAAGAGTATAAGTTTAAAAGGTTAAGATTAAAGTTTTACGCATTCCTAAACAGATGCAAGCCTTCTTGCAAAAATACAACTGCAATCTGAATTTTTCATTGAAATGCAAGATTTCCCTAAAAAAAAAATTGCCCCAAAGAAAATTCTATAGCTCTTCAAATGTGTTATATTTCTTGTCAGGTTGTTTCAGAAAGCCTTCAAAGTAGTGACTTTAAAGCACTCGAAGGACTAGTGGACAAAGATGCAATTGCAGCGCTAAAGACAGCAGTGTCACAGCTATCCGTGTCACAGAGACAGTTATTGGGTGTCAATAAGGAGGATATATTTTATTGTTTCCCTTACCAGGTCAGTAGCAATTAATTTTGCTCATACAGTATACTCATGCCCTAGATAAACCAGTGTTGCAAAGTACACAGATTCTGCCTCTGTCAATCATTGGACCATTTTTTATTTTAGTGCTGGGACTCTTTGCAAAGTGAACTGCATCAAAGAAACTATCAAAAATGGAATTTTGATATACTTGGTGTTATGGTTGCAGTTTTTGCATGCAATAATTCATTTATTAAAATTACAAAGTCTAGGCTGGATCCTAAGCCAAAACACCACTAAGCAGGTTCAATGCGTGTCAGTGATGACTCTAATGCCCATAGTTTAATGTTTTTCTGATTTCCAGGTAGGCGTTATGTTTGACGAGGCAGACAAGCGCTGGGTGGAGATCACAATGTGTTATCACGTACTGAAGGGACTGAAACAGATGCAGGACTCTGGCGATGTTCCACCTATATCTCTAGGGTATGTTGTATGTTATCAAAAATCCCCTTTTGGAATTATGGTCATTTGTGTTATAGTAATACCACTTGTACTTGTTCATTTAGTATTTATCTACAGTTTAATAAGAATAATATTAACGTAAAATTCAGTTTCATTTATATCAGTAAGTAATTTTACTACTTAAGGATTCTTGAGATTCATATTCATTTTGAGTGGCTATATTTACGTAGATTTATCGAGATCGCCTGACTAATTTGTAGCGCGCATTAGCGACAGACGGTGGCTCCTAATGAAGGTCCACGTATTAGACCGTAACTAGTCGGGCGCTCCTGATAAATCAACGTGAGTATAGCCACCATGTGGGTTAGCTCCCACTTAAAATAGATTAGTAGTAAGTAATAGTTAAATCCACAGAAGTACTACTTATGGTTGATAAAATTTGAATATAGTTGGTTGGCTGTAATTTCATTAATGTAATCTACTGCAACACTGAATTACACTGATGAACTCGTCATTCTTGTATTACCACTATTTTATGCTTCCATTATATTGTCATTTTATTCTCTCTTTTTTAAATGTTACGTATTGTTTTGCAGTGTACAATCGGAGCTCCAAGACAAAATATTCATCCTCAACTACAGATTTATCCGGGAGTTTACAAAAGGCGTAGAAGATAGCTGGTGGGTGAACATAGTCAACCATTTCCAACCGCAAAGTCTGAGAAAATCGTTATAGATATTTTATAGAAGATTAATGTTTAATAGAAAGAGCGGAGTTCAGTGAAGATTATAAAGTAAATGGAAGATAAGTTGTTTTTGGTTCTTTTGTTTTATTTCTTTACTTACGAACAATATTTTGTGCATGATTAAGTCCCTATATCTAAGTATATTGGTACAAAGAGTAACATCTCTGTGATAACTTTAGTATTACCTACTTCCTAAAAGCACCACTTATCACAACACATTCTTTGATCCCAGTCTATTGAGTCATATTTGATTTTAGTCGCAGACCTTGTGTTGCTACTCCAGAGGACTGAAAAAAAAATTTGTTAATTTCTGTGGTTGTGAACGAAAAGCTGTTCTGGCTGTTTTGAATGTGGTGGGGTAACACCCCAGTTGAATTGTATTGGTTCTATCACCTCGTAGTTGTCATCTAAACATTGCTATTTTAACAGTTTACAAATATCATCATGAAATTTGTATTAGTCCAATAGTTTGGAGAAACTAAGTTACTTATTTGGGTGGATCTATAGAGCAACAGTCTTTGCATCTTTCAATAACTTCCTTTAGCTTACTGAAAACTGCTTGTGTGTCTCCTGAAAAGTAAATGAAAACAGAGTCAGAAACAATTTATTAATACTGTCTCTTAATACATGATGTCTTCGGCACTAGGACTTAACTGAATTTTTGCGAAATCTATCAATGGACTGAATTACCGTCTATAACTCCCTTACCTATAGCAGCATCATAAAGGGACCTCTTAGACACTCCACATTGAACTTTAATAGGTCTTTGCTTCTTAAAAGAGTTTTCAACATCTGAAATTAATAATGTAGTGTTATTTTTTTATAGACTCGCCAGAAATAATATTTCAAAATATCGAGAGACAAATGATGAACACTAAATAATTGTTTAATAATAATTTGAATAATTATTAATTTTGTCAAATTTGCAATTAGGTTGTCTATTAAGAAAAATTATCTAAGTCGTTACTTACCTGCATGTACCTTATCCAAGAGTGAACTGACATCTACATTATCCATTAGCCTTGCACACAACGCTGTGACATACTGACTTGCCCCAGGTACTATTCTACCTGTGTCTCCAGGCTGCAACTCGTATGTAATATTGTCTAAGGTTGTGGAACATTCTATCTGCAAAACCTCATAAGCTGCTCGAGACGATTCCGCAGAGTACCCTATTATCAAGTTATTGTGTATTGTGTAATCTTCTATGAAAGGGACAGCTGCAAATATTGGAAGATTAGTATTCCTGCAAAAAAAAAGGAAATTCTTTTAAATGGCACTTATGATTATACCACTGTGAGTCTGGTCTATTCAAAACTAGTTTTATAAATAGCAATGATAATAGCCATTTATTGCCAAACATTGGGATAATTTTGCACGTTGTTTTACATTATAAAATTAGTATTTCTTTGTTGTATATAAAATGTCCTTCAGTTCGGCATGCCTCCTGGCATAGGTATCCAAAATCAGTGTATTGTAACTATTACGTAATCTGTGATATGGTTCAATAGTCACCAATTGCATTCTATTATAGTAAGCTCTTTGTCTTTCTTGAAGAACTCTAAAAGACCACAAGGAATACTCCAGAAGGTAATTGATTAATGATACATATGTATATGGCATAGATAAATCTATTAATGAAGCCACTGATTACCAATATGATAGAAATAGTTATACACCGTTTATGATACTGTAATATCTGATCATATTTATTAAATCAATAATAGATTTATATTTTTATACACCACAAAAACTACAGACAAACTTACCTATCCAAGAACATTCTACACATATCCATAATCAAGACGCACAGGTCCGGCTTGCATTTCTCCACTTCCCTCAGTATCCAGTTCTCTGTGACACAATGGTCCATCTCAATGTCCTCTGTAGGGCAGTCAATGCTCAAGATGCACTTGGTGCTGCATAGCTCACAGCCGTGCCCAGCATAGAAGATGAAACCTGAAAAACATTAAGTAAGGACTTATTTTAGCAGTTTCTGCTTTTATGTATTTATATTTTATTCCAACTATTAATTCATTTCGCAAAAATAATATTTGACGATGTTCTGTTTTACTTGGCTTAACTAAAGAAAAGGAAAACTAAGGAATAATACTATTATCACTAAAAACTATTTACAGTAAGAATTTTCTGGAACTAAAGCCAGTATTGCTGTCAAAACATTCTTCAAATCTTCACTGAATGTATTCTTTATAATCATGGCAATGAAGCCCAATTCTGTTAAATTAGCAGCTAAGGACTCGCAGTCTATGGATGGGGTAATCAGTTTGGACAAATGCTCATATTTTTCGTTTGCTATCAAAATAGCTACTTTTGATTGGGGACTGTAATATGTAGTAGTCATGTTCTTTGCAGTAGTTGCCAGTTGTCTATATTGTTGCACAGAAACACCTCGTCGATCAAGACATTTCATTAGCTGCTCTCCTGGACTTTTTGTCTCGTTGTATATTAACCTGCAATTTGAAGGACCTGTTAGCTTTTGAGCAATAGTTAGTTGAAATTTAGTATCCTGTAGGGAGGAACCGAAATGCGGGGAGGTGGTGAGGAGTTCAATGCTATAATAAATTTGGCTGGTACAGTGGACCTGTGTTGATAGGCCGACTTAGTTGAACCGAATGCGCTACTTCACCAAGACAACACCTAACAAAATATTGAATCGAATTTAGAACTTACTTTAGATTTGCTAGTTTAGCTACCACATCGCACTGATCCTTTCTTAAAGCACAGGCATTTTTATATTCTTTGTACGATAAATTCTGTAAAAGGGACATAATTTTGTATCCGTTTGTATTTTTATAACTTCTGCTGTATAGAATAGAACTTAAAATTAACAAGATAAACACTAAAATAAGTCTTGTAATTTTTCCTTATTTTGATTTTACGGTTGATAGTGTATTGACACTTGACAGTTGATACATCAATAAAATAGAAGTGGCATGACAACGAACGGGGTCCTCCGCAACCGCACTTTTGACAGGTTAAAAATGTGCGGCCTTCGGGTCTCTAGGTATTCCTTATAACTCGGGGAGTTCGAGTTAGGAGACTAATTTTTAATGTACAAAATATAAGTCAGTGGCCTTATCATAAACGGAACGT
Organism: Dalla quadristriga; assembly: GCA_018245335.1. Taxonomy (NCBI): domain Eukaryota; kingdom Metazoa; phylum Arthropoda; class Insecta; order Lepidoptera; family Hesperiidae; genus Dalla; species Dalla quadristriga. The sequence goes on from DWLO01001453.1 coordinate 10,123, forward strand.
GGCTTTTGGTTGGGGGCCTTTTGGTTAGATTATACACTAAAAAAAGAAACCATTGGTGAAGAAAGAAGTGGTTGGGGGACCATCGAGCATGACATGGAATGGATGCTTATGGAATAACCAAAAACGGAACACACAGGTGACAGTGACAGTGACAGTTAGATTCAATACAATAAAAATTATAAAAATGGCAATCGGTGTAGATACTTCAACTTGGAAACCGAGGAAAGTTAAAGGAACACCAGCCGCTAAAGTGAGAAATATTCTTGCAGTAGGTGTAGTCGGTTTTGGAATACTATGCGGTGCTTTTTACCAGTAAGTATGTGCTTACGCAAAATGTTATTCATTAGGTGTCTAAAGGTTACCTAGGTATATGAAAGTTCCTGCGACTGGCTCTTCATACTTTATTATAATACTAGCTGTTGCCCGCGACTTCGTTCGCGTAAAATTTATGATGTAATTCCCTCGGGATCTGTGCATTTATTTGGGGATTAAATGAATCCTAAGACCGGCTCCATGTCTAAAACTATACCATATCTATACCGAATTTCTATGAAGATCTGTTGTATGGTCAAGCCGTGAAGGCGTAAACAAACTAATTTTAGCATTTATATTAGTAGGATTATTAAGTTGGAATATGACGACTAAGTAAATTAGTGTTTAGAGCATTGGTAAGATGATTAAGAAATTGTACAATAAGAATTATCAATATTTTCAGGTTCTCAGGAGTAACGGATAAGTTCAGGAAATCACTCAACATATTTTATGAAGATCCAATAGAAGAAGTAGAGAGGAAACAGTTGATTGCCAGTGGGTTGCCTCTTAGAACTGGTGACCGTATTAGAGACATTCTTGATGACTTCGAAAGACCGGACAGGCCTGATAAATAACATGAGCACACAAAATAATAGTGATAGGTTAGTGTAGAAATAATATTAGCTTATGTATATAAATAAACAGTTAAATTAATAAATATTTGTTTCAATCGCCAGAGAGGCTACGAATTCATGCAAGGTCGTAAGCAAATATTTTCCAAGCCATCTTGGTATGGACGAAAGCTCCAAGAAAAATAAAAGAGAACAGCAAAGTACTTCCAAAGGGCATCAGGCAAAGTCAGATAAAATTGTTACGAAGCCTAGAAAAAAAGTAAAGGGCCAAAAAGATATTAGAACAGTGATAAAATCAAAGAATGAATTATTGAAATATTCAAAGGACTTTGACTTGATTTGTAAGCAGTCTGGCATTGATGTGGATCCAGAACAACTGCAGCTGGCTATTGCCCTGTCAAAATCTCTTCAAGATTCAAAATCTGCAAATAATGATAACACAGATGTAGAAAAAACTTTGACATGTAATCAAAGGAGAGGCAAAATAAGGACAACATTGCAAGAATATGGTTTTAAAGTACCTGTAGTTAAACATGATACTGCAAAGAGAGTGAAACGATACAGAAAACAATATAAGTTACTTCTAGTATCTGATATAGAGAAACAGGAAATAATTGCTGATAAATACTCTCAACTCTTATTTAGGCATTTTAGTATTCGTAAAATTAATGAAGAAAGCCTACCAAAGCACCATTGTTCTAGTTCTCATTTATACAACTTAACAACGAATTTTTCTTATGCATATTTAAAAGACGATGACATTTTTTATATCAATGATTTAGTGCCACAAGCTTTGCATCAAAAACATCATATGTTGAGGGACTGGTCAGAGATACCAGGAAGGCCAGTTAGTCCTAAACTTGAAAGAAAAGACTTATGTTTCAAAATCACACCATGCTCACAAGAAGAATTAGATAACATATTAAGTGGGCCAATTGAGACAGCCCAAGATATTTTACACAGGAATTATAGAAATAAAGAGACTACAACTTCCGAAGAAGCCAGTACCACTGTACTTATGGATACTCATCCCCCTGCTCCAAAATTGGAGATTGTTAATCAAAACTCGGTGGATTTAGAGTCAAAACCATGTGTAACTAAAATGGCTTCAAACAAACCAAGTAAAGGTTACACAGCTCCCACTAGCTCCCACTCAATTGATGTAGAAAGTTACAGATATAAACATGAAGTGATTCCAGCTACAAATAGGAGTTGTTCTCCTGATTTATTTGATGATGAAGTAACTATATTAATGGATACTTCGAAAGATAAAATATCTCTGCAAGAAGAAGACTGTGTAAAAACAATGGTAAGAGAGAACGATTTTATGGATCTAACTAAGTGTGTTGATGTAATGAATTGTAATAATAAAACTAATCTCAAACAAAATTCATGTTTGTCCCAAGGAACCAACAAGACTAGATTAGATCCAAATGACTTCATGGACCTTACTAGATGTGTCACTGCATGTTCACAAAAAATACTCAATGAAGTACAAGGTACTGGCGCTAATGTAACAGATACTGACAGTGGTAATGGTAAAGTTAAAGAAAACAATACAGAGACTGTAGATTTACACCAATCAACAAATTCTCAGAATAAATTACCAGTCACACCAGATAGTGAGGAAAAATCCCTGGATGATACAATAATAATGGTTGACGAAAATTGTTCTAGTACTAGGTGCAATCTAGTGAAATTGGCTCCAAAAGAAGTTGATATTATAGATTTAGTAGGAGGCAAATGTAATATCCCTCAAATATTTACCAATAGCTCCAAGCATAGTGAGTATAAAGATGAAAGTCCATACGGTTACAATTTAGGAAATTACCAATGTCTTAACAGTCCAGGTAATGCTTCTCCTAAATCTATTCCTGATGTCCTTAACTTTGCAGAACATTATAAAAGTGTAGAACATAATTCTATAAGAGATATTAAAAATACGGATGCAATGGATTTAACCCAATCCTCGAATTCTGAAGATAATTCATCATTCGTACGCATTCGGTCTGACCAATCTAATATGACTTACGAAAATGTTAATGAAGGTAACGATATATCAATCAGTTGTCCTAGAAATGTTTATTACAATGATATAGAAAACGGAACAAAAAATAGTGAAAGCTATGAAGCATTGGATCTAACACAATCCTCGAACTCTGTAGATAGTTTACAATTTGCTCATGAAACTTGTGTTAATAATCAATCGTTAGATGATACCATCACGGTTAATGAAGATAACGATAACTCAAATGATGTGCAAAGAGACAAAGGCGATGTCAACTTGAAATGTACGAGTTCTATGAACGACGACTCTAAAAAGAGCACAAATTGTTGTGAAAATGATGATGAAAATGATAAAACTGAAACTATTCAAAGCCACGAGACAAATACAACAAAGAATCAACAATTCATTCTTGATTTGGACAGCGACAGTGAATCTAATAACCTAGTATTAGAGAATGTTTCTATAAGTTCACAACCTACTTTAATATCGTATGATCAAGAAAAAACCATATGTAATGATACAGTACAATTTGTAGATAACTATTCATTTGAAAATGATCCTGATATAGAAAATTATGAATTTGATTTAAATCCGCATTCTGGCGGTAGATTAAGAAGTTCAAACCATGAAGATCATATTGCATGTAATTTTATCAATAATGACGTGTCAATAGATCCTATAACAGAAATCGTAGATAAGACAGCGGACAGTCCTGAGCGCGCAGAAAAATGCGGTAATCAACTAAATAAATCATTTGATTATGAAACTAGTCCAATTATTAGGTCACAAACGAAAAGGGAACAAAGTCAATGTGATATTGACTTTGATCGTCAATTTGATGATGTATTAGAAACTGTTTATGTTAAACAAAGAGCTGTTGAAACTTCCAAATTGTACAGTGACGATGTGGGTTATACTTATTTACCGGATGTTGAAAATAACTCTGCGTTTGAGAATAATCATCATATTGAAAATGATGTTCAAAATCGAGGCATTGATTTAACTCAACAATCGGATAGTTCTGCAGACAATAACTGTTGTTCAAATGTAATAGATATCCCTCTTGAATTAGGCAAAAGAAATAATATTTCTATCGATTACGATGATGTTTGTATTGAAGTTGGACCACAGACTACAAGTAACTCTAATAGTACTACTGAAGCTCCATTTGATATCAATGAATCTATAGAAATAGAAAAAAGCCGTTTAAAAACTGAAGCAATATCTGCTTCAAGTAAAAATTCTGAAGTGTTTGAAATATCAGATAATGAACTTAACTATTCTATTAACCAGCACAGACAGGATAATGAATCGTTTCGACTAAAACAAGCCAGATTTGAAATAGGAGGGATGTCAATAATAAACGAGATTCTAAATGGTAATAGTATATCTAGAAGTAGCACGCAATTAAGGTGCAGTTGTAGTACCAATGTTGAACATAGCTCCAACGATGACAAAGATGGAAATTGTTTTCCAGTACTCACATTAAGAGGCAATGATAACGTACCAAGGGATAATGAATTAAGAAAATCGAAATCTTATGGGGAAATTGACTCTGTTAGGATCTCAACTCCTCTTAGAAGTAGAAGTGATGATAATGTAATGTTTGCGCAAACACCAAAACATAATGATTACGTAATAAAAACTCATAATGTCACACCTATGCCCAATTATGAAATGATGTCAAGTCCAGAGAGACATGAAGAGCTGGATAAATTTGGTGTTAGACCACTAAAGAGGAAAAGAGGTAGGTAATTTTTTTACTAAATAAACGCTTAGTAAAATAATAAACGCTTACACACCCACACCCGCACTAGGATTCCCTGTGTTGCGGGGGGCGGACACATCGCACCCTTAATAATATACTGGCTTAACTCAAAAAAGTACATTTTTGGGAAAAACCAAAAGACATGTCTGTAATTTTGTTCG
>DWLO01001454.1:0-14942 GCA_018245335.1 Dalla quadristriga
TGTGACCAGCTTCGAATAGGACTATTATTAACCACTACTAACCGGACTATCACTAACACTGACTAACAGGACTTACAGTCACTAACAATCCTTATTCCCATAGTCCTTTTATACTAACGAATACTGACCAAATAACATTCCTATTAACATCTCATACTAACTGGACTAATATCCCCAGTACCTTTTAGTCCTATTCGAGGTTTGTCACAGATGTCATGGGCTGTAGTGGATGGGTGGAGCTGGAGGCACGTTTGCTATATTAATCACATAGAAAAAAAACTGAAAAATGTACTTAGCATCTACAGTATTCCTCAGAATGTTTTACAATGTCACGCAAATGTTTTTTATTGAAGTCTATTATATTTTTAGGACTTGTTTCAAGCGTTTCTTTGCTATCGCAGATGCCACAGCAGCTGCACATGGCGCCGCAGCAGCCGGCGCTGTCGCACCCGCTGGCGCACTCCCGCCTGGCGTCCCCCTCCGCCAAGTACAACCGGCGTAACAACCCTGAGCTCGAGAAGAGAAGGGTGCACCACTGCGATTTTATGGGTAAACACACACACGCAATCGATACTGGCCCAGTCTCAGCTGAGTTGCGCACTCCCAACGCTCACAAGTACTACAATACGAGGAACAACCCTGAGCTCGAGATGATAATTGTGCATCACTGCGGCTTTAAGGGTAAACGTCTGGTTAACAATCGTTACTGACCCAGCTTTGGCTAAGTATGGGGAGGATCTACCAGTAGATGGTGTGAGACGAATTGGCCTAGGCAGAGGAACAACTTGAACTTCCGGAAATTTATTTTGACTCCATTTTCCCGCAGCTTTTACAACTGTAAAGGGTGGGTACACTAGCGAACGATAGCAAGCGATGAATAGGTGTGGATGACGATTCCGCGAACGATAGCAAGCTACGAGTAGATATGAACGACGATGCAGCGAACGATAGCAAGCGACGAGTAGGCGTGGACGACGATTTAGAGAAACCAAGTGAAATCGTACGAAGACGTACGACTCTGCGTTTGCTCTTTGTAGATAACAGCAAAACCGTAAGAGCGCGCGGTGCCCATGGGTGAAAACCCTACGCTTGCTCTCAATCGCTGAGTCCGTACCCAGCCCCGTGTCAACCGCGACGAATAATTTGTAGAATTTAGTAATCTAAGAATTAAACAATTACCTACGTGAGATGTAGATGTAGTTGTAATACATAACTTGTGTGTAACTGATGTAGGTACGGCTTTAATTTCTGGCTAGTTAAGAATGAGAAGGTGGACGGTGTAAATGAAACAACCTCTAAACTGGACCTGTAGAAAACGAGTTACTAATCCCCCATAATAGCACCAATGTTTGTAGGCTTTGTAGAAAAACAACGACATTAAACCAAGACGTAGCTAACTTTGCATTTGAATCAAATTGTTTATCATACCGTAAAGACTTACATTTCTTTCAGGTTGCACCAAGGTGTATACGAAAAGCTCGCATCTCAAAGCTCACCAGCGAATACACACAGGTAAAACATAGTTTGTTCATATCTAGATGTACATTAAATGATTATTGAGTAACATAGCAATGCGAACGCAAAAGCGGCACTAGCGAAAACATGGAAAGGTCATATGGATGCTATTAGACCTAAGAAATTATTTTAACAACTATTCTATTAACAATATATGTGGCAATGAAACTGCAATAACAATAAAACATGGCTTTATGTGAGACTGCTCAGAATAATAAACTCTATTATTTCACTTGCTGTTGAAACTAACGACGTATTACTGACGACAAGAGCCTTGCGAAAGTGATGTCATAAAACAAAACAAGCTTCGACACAAGCTGGCAAGGGGCATTGCTTCCACTGCAACAGGCGTGTTCAATTTACTTGACAATCGTCTTGATCGCGTCCTAGTGTCGACGAGTATTTTATTCTGACTTCCTATCCTGTTCGTAATTTACTTTTGGGCTTACTTTTCACATAAAATCGGGACAGCATTGGCTCAATAGCTACCGAAAGAAGATTAACCTTATTTTCACAATGAACCTTACGTCATATTTTCAAAACACTGAAAACACGATGCTACGTGTACCGAATGGCCCTGAAGAGGTATACTATCTACCTTCTAAACTACCTTATAATAGACTTATGTAATTAATAAGAACCGTACTTCACTTTGGACTGCACCTACATCGAAGGCACGCCGAACAGGGTAGGGAGCGAGCAGTAAAAGTGTTCTCATTATCTCACTTACGATGTGAATGTTGCGTTAGGTGAAAAGCCGTACACTTGCCAATGGCCGGAGTGCGAGTGGCGGTTTGCGCGCTCAGACGAGCTGACGCGCCACTACCGCAAGCACACCGGCGCAAAGCCGTTCAAATGCGCCGTGTGCGAGCGGTCGTTCGCGCGCTCCGACCACCTCGCACTGCACATGAAGCGGCACCTGCCGAAGACGTCCAAATGACACACAAGGAGGGGCGCTGAACAGCCCCCTGCGCCCTGCACCACTCAGGTACCAACTTCTGCTTGCTATTCCTAGAGCAACAAGCTGAGCACACCAGCGCAAAGCCGTACAAAGGCGACATGTTCGAGCATTCTTTCGTACGCTTCGATCACCTCGCACTGCACATGAAGCGGCAACTGTCAAAAACGTCCAAATACACACAGGGAGGGACGCTGAACAGCCCCCTGTGCCCTGCGCCACTCTGGTACCATCTTCTACTAAGTGGTTACCGTCGCCTATGGACTCATGCAACTCCAGAAGTGCCTCCAATGCGTCGCTAGCCCTGATGGTGAGCTCATGTTGCGCCTAATTTGAAGAACGCCATGCATAGCCCACTGGGAAAACCTCAGAAGAAAGATCATTTCACAATGTGTAAGAGTTTTTTATTGTATTGCAAATCATGGTTTTCAGGAGGAATGTAACGAGAGCATCTTCCTGGAGTGTGACCTGGACACAAGCCTGATGGAAACGTTCTACAGCGCTCTGTGACTGCGCAGCCACAGTGGCCCACTGCGCAGCCAGGAAACTACCCACGCCTAAACATATCGACTCAACAAACTTAAGTCACAAATTTAGATGGAATGCGTACCTTATCTACATAACGAATCGAAAGTAGATGATGAGCTCTTTTGAGTCCACACCACCAAATTACCAGTTAACCATACCGTAAATTTTATTATAGCCTCCTCAAAGGCACAATAGGTACAATCTTTACCAAGGAAATCGCTTTACATACATACCTAATTATTATTATAAATTTTTAGAGCAGTCATCTATTAAACAACCCAAAATACGTTTAAGTATTTTATAAATATTTATGTACATTAAAAATGACAATTATTTTAAGCGCTGCGGGAACTTTGACGACATCGTTACTATGAAACTAGAGGTTTATTTCGCATACAATGACAATGTTTGACGTTACTCTTTAAATCCATATTCGTGTACAAATAATGATCTTCTGTCATTTTAAATCCTGATTTAAGTTGATAGACTTATTTTGCCATTGATGGCAAATATGCTATATAGTCTAACAAAGATGACACCCTGTCAACTTTAAAGACCTCTTTAACACTGAATCCAAATATTAAACTGTGAATTGATACTTATTATGTTTGCATATTAATTTAGTAAATCTATTGAAGGAATTGCTCACTGCAAGTCGTAATGATGTCGTTAAACCTTGTAACGTAAAAGCTCTAAGTATTCATTAGTTATTATTAATTTATTGTAAGTTAATTATATTTAAGTGAACAAGGAATATCCAAGATATTATAGATATCTTTTAATATTAGAGATGAATATTAATTAATTAATAGATGTTAGATTTAATCGTACAGACGCGTTTTCGGATGTTACGACCTGGGTTGTGATGTATCTACTTATAATTTTATTTAATTGTGGGTTTAATATTACCTTCTTGTTTTTTGTTGCACAATATGTTCGCCTAGGTAATTTTGTTACTTAATTTAAAAAATCTTTAGTTATCTGTACGTAAGTACGTACAAGTACACTCTTATTAAGTGATGTTGATATAGCTAGAGGTGCAATTCTAAAAATTACTTAAGTTTATCATTTATTCAGAGTAATTAGTTTATCACTTAGTAACTTCAGGTCGTTTTATTCGGACACGCTGTAATACACTTTCTAGTCTCGATTTGTTGCAGTTTTTTAATATTATCACGAAGAATACAGCACAAACAGATTCCTTCAAAAATATATAATTTTGGGGATACCTTCTTTTTGGGATACTGCTTTATTACCTACTTACTACATTAAGTACCTAACTACTTAAAATGTATTGTATGCTACGTTTATAATGCACGCTTTTGTATGACATTGTAAATAATATAGTAAAGCAATACTTGTATTATATACACGTATTTTGTCAATCCAAATCAAATGTATTATAATAAATTCCTACAGCCTTATTGCGTCCGTCCAATCAATTAGTATCAATTGATGTGCGTACTTAATGCCTTATACCGTGCCTTAAGTAGTACAAGAAAACTAGTGTCTGACCAGCTTCATATAAAATCTTATAAACGACACAATTGCCATCATTTATAGTCACTATAGTAATTTGTGTTATAATTCTTTAATAAGTAATGTTTTATGTAATTTAAAACAATGTTTAATAGTCATTTAGGTATTCACCTAGACAGGTCCTTAAGAATACATTGATTTATAAATGTGCAGGTCCAGTAATATATTTTTGTATTCTGACTGATGATAGGTAATATGACATGACAATGTGCCTTATACATACTTACTTATTTATAGCGTGATAAGAAAAAATATCGCTGATTTTCACCTTAGTAGGTATTTCGATATTGTATAACCAAAAATGACGAGCACCAAGTTAATACTTATTAACCCTTTTGTAAAAATGCATATTTAGAAAATTTAGAATATAAATTAAAAATAAAATTGCTTTGTCCAAACGTGCCTACGTGTCATTTTTGTAATTATGTCAGTGTATTGAAAACGATAGCAGGCAGTAGGTAGGTTGCACTGCGATTCAACAAGGTTAATCTTGCCACTTTTCATGCTTTGTTATAAATTGTTTTAATTTATAATTAGTTACCTTCAAGGGAACGCAGTAAATCAAAGCTAAAAATAAATATAATTACCATAAGTAGGGTAACCCAAAAACCGGTAATAATCTTGCGTTCAGTTTCTGTGCTCACGCATCACACGGTAAAATATTTTTACGACATTATCACATTTGTGTTCGTTATCGGAACGACACGGTTGTATCAAAAAAATAATTTGACGTACGATAGTTTTTGTAGTTATTCAACGCTTAATACATAAATATGTTATCTAATAGCGAAAATCACATTTTGTTGATCTTAATATTGTACCACATTGGAATTATAAACTTTTTCAGTAAAGTGCAAATATTTAAAAATCCAAACATATTTTTACTAAAATCAAATTAGCTTTTGCTCAGGCCATGCAAGATTATGTTGGTTATTGGGCTACCTGTATGTAATAGCGTAATTACGTAATAGCACACAAGAATATTTTGATTTTCTTAAAAAGTTTCTGATAGTAGAAATTCAAAAGCTTATAATTTTCTATTCTACATAAGGAGAACCTGCTTGATAAATATGTTCCCAGTAAAGTTAAGTACACACACTCCTGTTCGATTGTACTTATATATACCGTATTATATGTAACCGACTTTACGAACTTAACTTAATCTAACATCGGATTCAACCATCATAAATAAATTATTATACCCATGTATTGAAAACAATTGTAGCTGTTTATGCAGATCAATAAACTTACTCTTGAAAGTTGTTAAGTTTTTGCCATTAGGTAATGTCTGGAGACGCAGTGGGTATGACGTCTTAAAAGCCGTCTTCAGCTACAGCAACGCCTCTCTGGACTTCTCTTACCTTGGTATAATTTTGCCATGCCATATTTTTTAGTTAATCACATATCTTACTAGATGTATAAAGACATTAGCCGTAAGCTCAACTTTCTGTAAAAAAGCAAATACCTCAATTTATTGCGTATTTGCTGATTCCTCGTCTGTACCTAGTTGTTTCACTAAATGTTTTACAAATATTTTAGTTTATGTCTCTTCACTTTTAGGTAATTTAATTTTAAGCATGTACCTATATGTATGTTGACTAAGTCACAAGATAATTTATTACCAATGACATGTTTTTATCTTTTATTTTTATGTAATACTTTTTGTGTAGTTGAGTGTATATATTTGAAATATATATGTTGGTGAATTTTTGAAGTTAATTTGCGGTTTTTGTATGTGAAAGTTGCCAGATGTGTGATTTACTAACACTTTTATTATATTTGCCTCACTGAATATATTTTCACGGGAATGTTATTAATGTGTTGACGAATTATTGATTTTTGTCGTACCTATTGATTTGTATTGATTGAAATCAATGATCGACACTTTATGCGACATGTGCGCACTACTTTTTAAATTTATAATAAGTCACTATCACTGATGAGGATGATGAGATGTATGATCTACAGAGAAATATTTAGGCATGCATACATGTAAGACAAATTAACATGTGCCATTTATACTGGACTGGTTTTATTTCCGTTTATTATTTCAACTTTAATATCCAAATTAGCGTCAAAAGACATCTGTCGCAATACCTTCAATAAAAACTAAACCATTTATAATATATCCGACCATTTATTAGATCTAATTAAAAAGGAGTCGTATCAATTTTTTACGCAGAAACTATTTTGTCTGGCTTTTACACATTGTCAGCCGCATCTAAACTACTTAAATAACTAAGCCTAAAGTCGTCGAATCACTGGTTATTTATTATCTACAATTTCACATGTACCTACATATACCTATTGAAACAATCATAGAAGCAAATAAACCATAGGTTGATTTCATGAAAAACCCACCACAAAGATAAGTATTTAAATGAAACTAAAGCAAATTCAAAAAGCAAAATTCACATGTGTCTATGGTCCTGGTTGGCAGGTTCGCCATAGTCATAAGGAACAGAACACATAGATTAATTTAATTTACTTTTACAATATGCTGTATAAATAAAATAAAAACAAAATAAACTAAAAAAAATACTGTAACGTTTTTAATTAAATTTAAATAAATATAGCAACTTACCGCTGACAAAACAACTTTATTTTATTACCTGCTAGCAAGAATGCAAATCTTCACACTTCTATCTTTGTGAAATCTCAGCTCAGAATAATTTTGAAATGTTAACACTGCAGAGCAGTGCCCATCTCTAAACATTAATTATCCATAACTTAATAATATATGAACATTACACAAAAGTGGATTCAATTGTTTACGTTGTACCTATAGTTGAATAAATCAACCCTTAGTTAATTTACGGTTATGAAGAATCCAAAAAGCTTTAAGTGAACAATGATGTCCGGTACATTTAAGTAGTACAAACAGAAAAATTAACTACAAATCTGCAATAAATACTGACATAAATATATTTTTGTAGTAGGTATACAGTCAATGATTAAAATTATCTAAATGGCACAAGTTTGAAAATAATTATTTTCCCAATTGTCACTAACTGTAGGTCTTTTACTTCTCTATAATGACTTTATGCCTTATCTAAATTGTCTGTAAAATATGTTGCAATCTTCACACTTAAGAACAAATTAAAGTTAGTCACATTTATGCTTTTGTTTTTATTAAACCTCTACACCTGGAATACATGACACATATTAGCGTATTTCGTAAAATTACGGTTAATTAATAATTGGTCAAACCGAAGTAAGGTTCGTCAGGGATGGTTCCACCGCTTCAACCGTGTTAATAAGTACTTTTCATAATTTTTTTTTATATTGGACGGTTGCCATTAGCCCTACTGGCCTTTACAGCGTCACCGAACGGGGCAGCGAGCTAGGAACTTCGCCAAATGAAGACAAGATAGGGAAGGGAAGTCTCCCTAATAACTGGGATTGCGACGAATCTAAGGGAACCTCCTGTGAGGTACGAACCTCGGCTGAGGCTGTCGCTGTAGTAGAGAGATCTGGGCTAGATGACCAGTCACTCGGGGATACCACGTGGCGGCCGTGTGAAAAAAAGGTCCTGGTTCCGCCGGCGGGAGCGGACTTTACATACAGCTCTTTGATCGAATGAAGTTGCCCAAATGCTCTTCCTGCACTCATCCGATTTACGATCCGAATGTAGAATAAATGGATCCATATCACAAAGACAATCTCGTAAAATGTCCCTGTGGAATAAATGATATGATAGTATACTGTAGGATTCAACCGATCATCCAATTTCGTAACAATAATAATAAAGTTGGGACAACTACCCTAGATACTACTTATCAAATTTCATACGATAATAATAATAAGGATATGATCGGAACGTGTGGATTGTCCATTACAAAAAATCTGCTCTGATCTTATCATACTATAAAATAAATGCAAAAATTAGTTTGATTGATACGCCGTAGAATTCCGTAGAAAGATAGTTTGAGTCACAGAGAGCGTCATAAGATAGTTTTAAACCCGAATATTGATGATGAATTAGATGCAGATGAAGTCGCCGGCAACAGCTAGTAGTCCGAAACAATAACATAGAAGAGCCACGCTGTAACTAAGTATCTTTATTAGTTACGGCACAAACGGGCCGGGAAGCTATTCTAGCAGAACATTAGACGATAAGTGGTAGCTTAGGGCTACTGCGTTGCGTCTGGTGAATAATTATAACCTTGAAGCCCTGCCTAAGTAGCCCTAACTTCCTCCTCTGTCCCAAACTGTATGTGGCGCTTCCGTCGGTGTATTCCTAGGTTTAGTGGGTAGATATGATAGACCGGTAAGTACGGTGGTAAGTAAGATTGGTGGTAGAATTCCCAGATCCTCCCATATCAATGTTTGGGGTTTGCTATTGACACAATTTTAACCTGGTTCCGAAGATACTTCAAATGGCTGTACACCAAAAAGTCCTCAGAACCTCTCTTCACGGGGGGTGTATCAGGGGCGCACTTACTCCCTTACTACCCTAAAAGCCTATAAGCAAGACACTAAGTTTTACGCGATTAAGGAGCAAGAACTTAAAGTAGGTACTAGTACTGAAAATATGGGGATGACCCATTTTATAACTAATAGGCACACATTATTACTATAGGCAGGTCGCCGGAGATGTGCTAACTGAAAAACGGTAGCAGCAGTAACAGTTTACACAAACAGATAACCGTTATTACCCACTTTATATATATCGACTTCATAGACCAGTCACTCTCATTTCCTCGTTCATTGCTTTCCGACTAAGGTGTCCTAGACACCGAGAAATCTAGTGTCACATACAAATCTGGCTAGTTTACACATATAGCATTTCCAGTATTCAGTTATCGTTGCGATAAAACCTAATCCACGTACTTACAAAGAATATAAGATTGAGGTTTCGTAGTGTTATTGACGGCAGTTCAAAACAATGACGAACCAACTTTGTTGGATTTCGGTAGCGGCCCTGATGGTAGTTGCAGCAGCTCTCTCATTTAACGATGAACATTTAGATTCAGAAGTTCACGGAGATAGAGAAGGGAAATTATGTGAGTGTTTTCAAAAAATTTATCTCTACACTAATCCCATACAATCGTTTATCCGCTATTCTACCACATCAGGCGCTAATTTAAAACAATGCTATGTCCCTTTTCAGGGTTTCTCCTATCTTTTCACCAAATTTCATAAGAAACCGTTCCGTAATTTTTGCGTTATCAAGTAACAAACATACATACTCACAAACTTTCAAATGTAGGATCTCAACTGTTAGGACAGCTATTAACTTGTAAAGAACGTTGCAAAATGTTGTAGCTGATTCTTGGAATGTATTTTGATGAATACATCACCTCTCAGATTGAGAAGGGCTTAGATTAGGCCATCGTCCATAATAATTCATAATCAGTTTATTGTGGACGATAGGTATTCATAGAGGTATTAAGATATTGTTAGGATCTACGAGTATATGCCCTGCCTAACAAGGCGTACAATAAATGTATGTCATGCATGCTACTTTAAAGATTGTATGACTATCAAATTTCACTATTAACTCACATATTAAATAGTTATGTCAACAAACAAATTCACAATTATAGTATCGGACTTATTTAAAAATTAAAAAATTTCATTTCATTCAAATGTCAGTTCTTATGAGAACTTGTTAAAGATTTGTCATTTAATAGTTCATCAACTTTATAATAACATTTTTGTATCACATTTGTATCCACCACGGTATCCAACTGCGGGTTGGTGGACATCACACACCTTTGAGAACATTATGCAGAGCTTTAAGGCAATAGGTTCCCTCATGATGATTTCCATATTAAAGCCAGTGATAATGAATTGCTTAAGCGCACATAACCGCGAAAGCCAGAGGCAGGCCTGGGATTCAAACCCTGGACCTCCCGGCCAGGAGGCCGAAGTCTTAACCGCCTCGCTTTACCCATTAATAATTTTCAACCTCGCAGTGTTCCCGTTTGTAAGCATTGTTCGCTTCGCGAATTCGGAGTGCGCGAGCACGAATACTATGAACGGCATATGCCTAGCGCGCCGTGAGTGCCACAACTTGAATGGAACCATCACCGGCACATGCGCCTCGAGACGAGGGAGGTGTTGTATCGGTAAGTGCCGGGGATCAGTGATCACAGATTATATGATAAGACTGAATCACTCATTCACAATTTATTGAAACACACGCACACCCACACACACATAGACACACAACGCGCACGTATACCACGTCTACATCGGCTTAATCTTTACTTTTTTTTTATTTTTTATCTGTAATTTTATTTTGTTTTTCAAATTGTGTAATTTTATTTTATATCTGTATTCCGAGGACAGGTACATAGCGGTGACACAGTTTATATTATTGCCGCTGTTAACGACAATATCAATTGGAAAACTGTTTTTGCTTAGAAATAAATCTTTAAATCTTTATAAACATAAGACATATACATTCTTACACACTCACACCCCCGCACTATGATTACCTGTGTAGCGGGTGGCGGACACACACAGAAAACGACACAAACCGACACAAATAATTACCTGCCAAATTAATATCTGACCCGGCCGGGGATCGACCGGGGACCGCAGCTCGTTAGTCAGGATCACTGACCAACGTGCAATGGAGTCTTCAAATAAGAATATAGTATAGTGTACGCCAAACATGATTTTTTTTTTTAAATATTTATTAATAAAACTATTTGACGGATTAAGAAAATGGTTTTGTAAATTCCAGAAATGCTAATTTACTATGTTTTAAAAATAATTGCGTGAACTAATTTGTGAAAATATACCTAATAGTGGCACAGAAAATTTAATTAATCCTATTAACGTAATCGTTTTAGTGATACTTAGATCACAATAAAGTCAAGAAACATTATGTTAAAAGATTTGGTTCGTAATTCTATACTTAAATGAAGGAAAATTTGTGGAATTGAAAACACTAAAAACTGTTGTAGCACCTTAAGTATTTGTTTTTTTTGCACTCAGTACCTACGAGTATCTAGTTCACAATAAAACGTTACGACATATAGAAATATTTCCTACCATCTGTTCCAGTGTCCCGGACATGCGGCGCCACTACAAATGTAAACAACACTTATTTCACCAGCCCCGGGTACCCCTCGGCGTATGCTGGAGGACAAGCCTGCTCCCTTATCGTCAATCGGTGTAACAACAATATATGCCAGGTAACAACAGTTCGCCCACCGACCAGGTGGACTGACGACCGGATGAACCGGGAACCACTGTACTCAGAGGGCACAAGACCGGCCGGAGTGGCACCCATTAACTGAGGCCTAGGTACAGCAGTGAACTTTTTAAGGCTGATGGATGGAACAACAGGTAATTTAACTTCTTATAGAAACCCAACCCAACCCAACATGCGTCTGTATTAAAGCAGCATTTTTTAAGTACGGAAGGCGTTTTGAAGGTTGAAGCTTTAACAGGACCCATATATTTTGCCTCTCTCACGGTCGCACATTCTAACAATTTCTATTATTATAATTTAAATATGAAAATATCACGCAAGTAAAGTCGCGAGCAATTCCTAGTAGCTAATTATGTTGTATATAGCATGAAAATTAAAAAATTAAAAATAGTTTTATTCAGTAAAAAAGGTAACACGGTACATTGTTTCGTTCTTGGAACACCCTTTTAAGTAAATATATTACCTGTGCCAGGATGTCCCGCTCTTCTATAACTAACAATTATCACTTATAAGCTAATACGTGTGTGTATGAGGGTGCGTGATTGTGAGTGTGAGAGAGAGATAGAGTATGTGTGTGCGTGTGTGTGTGTGAGTATGTGTGTGATAGTGTAACAACATCCTTTATACCCAACTGCGTAAGGAGGGTTATGTTTTTCGAGTGTTAGTTTGTATGTCTGTGTGTATTTGCCACTTTCTTTCAGACAACTGAGACAAGCCTCTTCGCTTAACTCATTAAAAAGGCAAGTTAAGCGCATTATTTGTCGTTTAACTTCTTCTATGAATGCCTTCTCTTTCTTTTATCTTATTTGTCTATTTTTTCTCTCAATGATGTAATATAATTTCCTCTGTGATCATACGTTTTTGTGTATCATATTTGGGTTCAGTTATGTTTCCATGCATTGGGTACCTACATAACCAGTTAATTTTTATATGTATATTAAAACGTCTTAAATGTTCTTAATTTTATTGTCAATGACATCGAAGCACACTTTTCTACCTAGTCTTTTACAATCGTTGAAAGTGTTAGAATGTGTGAGCGAGATAGAAGCAATTTAATATGATGACGTCTACGTATACCGTTAAGGGAACATACTTCTGACTATTAATAATAATATCTTTTAATAACTACCTACTCATTAAATTTTTTGCGGTGTCAGATCAAGTATTTGATGATGATTCGCTAAATGCAGAATGTTTATAACAATGTTTAAATTATAAAGGTGTTTTGCAATTACAGCACTATTGCAAAACACTTTTAGAAATTAAATTAAACACTTATTATCATACCTACTTGCCGTAGCGGTGAAGAAAAAATCAGAAACGTCCTGTGATTTGCATTCTTAATACATTTTGACTCCACGTTTTTCACAGAGGTACCGTTGCTAACCAGCACTTGACCAGCTTTCTAGGTCATTATTATTACTTAAGAATCGAGTATTGGTTCTGACTAGTGTTGCCAGGTGCCCTTTATAGTGGAGTGTCCCGATTATCAGGGACACGCCCTCACCCTTCACCCTCAATTGGGACGTTGATTTACCCAAGTTTGAGTCAATCGTCAATTATGAATATGCTAGAACTCCGCACGAGTTCTAGAATATTCTAGAACTCGTGCGTATTGGTGTAGTTAAAGTTTTTTTGTTTTAATGAGTGGGTTATAAATTGTACTACCTCAACTTAATTTTCACAGCTTATTGATAAAATTTTGTGTAAAATTCATTTATAAAAACAGTTTTTTAAACTGTACCAATTAGAAAAGCAAAATCCCGATTTTTGTAACTCACCATACCGATACCGAAAATACAGTTTTTTAAATTGTCTCAGTTTGAAAAGCAATATCCCGAGTTTTGTAACTCACCATACCGATGTACACGACCTGGCAACACTAGTTCAGATTCAGACTCATAAGCCACTGCGACTATTCTATATTGATCTTTCTTAGCTGGCCTATTTACTTTATATCTGATCCAATAGGCTAATCATTTATGAGTCATAACGAGAGGAGAATCATGACTTTGAGGATGATATTGGAAGTTTGACCACCAAGAAAATAGTTTAATAAGTGCATTACCTCATTTATGAGTCACACTGAGAGGAGAATCATAAAATAGTTTAACCTTATTATTTGTTTTTGGCAACCCTGCGCAGTGTCACAATAGTTACACGTTAACAGCAAATTAGTTTAACGTCCTTACTTACCGTCTGTTTGTCAAGTTTGTTAGTTGCTTCACATTTAATGGCGGTAATGATTGCGGTCACATGTCGGTTGCATGTCTTCTTGTGTTTCGGCAATAACACACATTGCACTGTCAGTGATATACAGAAATTAGACATGGGCTCGATACGAGTAACGCAGACTCACAGGCTTCTGTGAACGTTATTTATGATTTCAAATTGTAAATTAAAACGAAATTCGCCTTCTTTATTGACACAGCGTAACATAGGTCTCTTTAATTGTTATGTGTTTGTGCACAGGACAAAATTGCAGAACCACAAGTCCACCTTCAAAACCATTATTGTATTTAATTGGTGTAATAAAGTTTTAAGCGATGACTTCAGCCTCCTCCTCGAGGGGTCCGGAGTTCAAAGGAAACCTGCATGCCTGAGAGTTCTCCATAATGTTCTCAAAGGCATGTGAAGTCTGCCAATCCGCATTGGCCAGCGTGTTGGCCATAGCCTCATCCTGAGTTTCTCCTCCCCATCATCAGTTTATTAAAGGTTTGATGATAAACTCATAAAAAGTGGTCAATTCTAAATGTGGTCAATTACTGTCGGTGGGCGCTTACTCTCTGGTTTCCCCTATCAAAAGACAGATGCGCGTCTGACCATGACTGGTGATCCTTTTCAAAACGCACTGGAGAAGCCTCCCATTGCGCCACAACACAACCACAATGGCTGAGCTGCTCACCTTGCGCAATAGAAAACGAAATGCAAGATGCAACAATAAAACGAATCTGTATCACGATCGGTCGTGACCGGACCGGCCGCCATCTTTCCCGGCAGAGGGGTCTTCGGTCTGCCTATTATGAGGCTAGGCACAGACGCCCGCTTTCAAGGGCACTTACAACGGACAGCAATTTGTCAACGGCAACGATTGTTAAATTAACGTGTGTAAGCTCTGTGTGTGTATGTTCTCTATCGATGACATACGATCACGATCTTAGGCCCGTATTAATAAACGGAACTCAGATCAGAGGAGGTTTTCAAGTGTACACTTAAGTACCTGCACTAATT
>DWLO01001455.1:0-14940 GCA_018245335.1 Dalla quadristriga
TGAGGCGGGCCTCGGGGCCAATCGTCGATCGCAGCACGCACAAGGTGTATGTCTATCTAAGCCACTTCTTTAAACAGGGATGCTTTCAGAGACTCCAAATTCTGGTGAGGTTTGGCGCAAGCTTTCTCCCCTATATTGGAAACATTTATTGTAATCCTAGGGTTTTTGGTCTGTTTTGGCTGGAAGAGGGCCCCTCGTCGTGCCTGATGAAGTCAATTCCATGGGCGTTCAACCAGTTTTGTGTGCTTGCTATCCCATGAGCTGGCGCTGAATCTTGTTGGAATACCCAATTTTAATTTTAATATGGCGCGAAATTTCAAAATCAATCGAATCATTTCTTGACAGTATACCAAATTTAAATTAAACAAGGCTGAACAAACCTTATGAACCGACTAGGTATTTCAATAAAATATACCAGCTATCAAGCTAATTTTTTCAAGACGTTATTATGGAAACCCACCCTTCACTTTAGGATCACTTCCCTTTTCACACTTGACTGTTGGAGGCGTGCAAAGAGTATTTGTTTTTACTCGAAAATTGTATCCTCAATATAAATAAATTTAGTCGTAACGGTAATCTCCTCCAAAAAAGTTAATGTCCTATTGCAAAATTTCTTAATAGTTTAATGCTTTTTACATAAAAGATCTGATTTGAAGTCTACTTTTATAAAATTAAATATATTATACTCACAATTGCTGACAAGCATGTAACGAGTTCTCGAGTCGATAAAAAACCGATATCGATTAAACACTAATGTACAACATCGATAAACAAAATCAACATCGCACTGCCTATCATTCAATCAACTGATTATATTCCATGCACTGAGTGAGCTGGAGTGAATTCAGTGAGTAATGTTACGTCATGTTACTTCACTCACGTTAGTTCAAGTTCAGTTCAGTCATTTCAGTCAGTGTCTAGTTGTCGTGTGTGTATTGCTTCGAATTCTTGTCCTATAAATTTACCGGCGAATTACAATTATAATTGTTGATAAAATCTAGTAAAAAAAATCTCTTGAATACGGTAAGATTTTTTTTAATAATCCTCTTTAACTGCTTACTGTAAGGTGTTTTTAAATAATTGTTCGTAGCTTTTCTATGTCGTAAGTTGAAATAATACTTCCTATTTCAGCGTAGATTTTTGAAAGCGTTTAGTCTAAGGCCAAAGCTCTAGTTAATTTCTAGAAGTAACGATCCTTGGTTCTATTTACAAGATGTTGTTCTGAAACTGGTAAGGGGTTAATCTGACGCAAGGTTGTAGCAATTTTCGTACTTGTCGGTTGCTGCCGCCGGTAAGCTATTATGAGTGGCATTATTTTAATTTTATCCTTCGAACGAATACTATTAATAACATAAGTTTAAAGGAAGGATACACCATGGTCTAAGACGTACTATGTATACTTTTAATCATGTTGACAGGGTTAAATTTGATGTAATTATCTACCTAGTTTAATTCAAAATTTGACACTGTAATGTTTAGATGGCTGATGACGGATTCCTCAAGCCGAAACGTGGTTTCGCTACTCAGGCCATTCACGAAGGTCAAGACCCAGACAGATGGTCTTATGGACCAGTAGTTCCTCCTATTGTCACTTCCACCACCTTCAAGCAGATAGAGCCAGCAAATCACCTAGTAAGAAATACATGTAATTTATTATATATTTATTTAATACACTTTATCAAACCCGAAAAGTTTATCAATAAAAAAATTATTAATTTTAATATAATTTAATTCATAGAAGTGAACTTACAGGGATTTGACTATGGCAGATCTGGTAACCCAACAAGAAATACCCTTGAGGAATGCTTGGCCGCGTTAGATGGAGGTTCTTATGGCTTTGCTTTTGCCTCTGGTCTTGGTGCGACCACTACAATTGTCTCCTTGTTCAACAGTGGGGACCATATTGTGTCTTGTGATGATGTATATGGTGGCACTAACAGGCTATTTAGGTATGTATTGTTGTTCAATAGTTTTGTTGTAACTTATGACAACAATTGACATTTTTCCATTAGCCGGCAGGCACAGTGACTGCTCCGGCAACTAAGTGAAGGTTACACTCGCCTTTGATGACACTGGTCTGGACAGTGGAAAGACTCCTAATTTGTCATAGTATAATTTTGGATGATAGTGTAACATTACACAAAACATTGTCCTTCTACTAATGAATACTTACAAACTAATATTCTTCTTAACACCTAATATCCTATTTGAAGTTTGTCACCCATGCTTTTGTGTGGCAGTGGATGGTGGGACTGCATGCACTTTTGCTATTCTATTCATATTGAAAACGAAAATTGAAGATTTTCTGTTTGTCTAACTAGATTAATTTGGTTCATTTGATGTACTTATCCCAACCTAAAGCTGATCTTTGAATATTCTTATGCACCAAGCTAAAACAAAACTGGGAATCCCATTTTGTTTACATAATATTTGTTAATATAATATTTTTTTTACAGGCAAGTTGTGGACAGACTAGGTATCAAGACAACATTTACAGACTTCACAAATCTTGAGCAGATCGACAAAGCAATCCAGGATAACACTAAGGTTAGTTGTTTTTACTTATTATATTGTCAAATAATTTTCTTCACTACATTCTGTTTGGTATTTTGCTTTAAATACATTTAATAGCTACCAACTGAAGCATAATAAATCCACTCGTAAGAAACAATGCAATAAGCTTATACATACAAAATAAGATTCCATTGTTGGAATTTAAAAAAAAGTTTTAAATGGGCATGATTATAAAATGTTACACTTACGTTTTTAAATATTAAAAAAATAGAAAATTTAATTTGTTACAATACATAAAATCATTAGTTTTATTTTTCAACATGTGAAATATTTAAAAAACAAAATGTTATAACAATATTTTTTCTTTATGTTCTAGTAGCCGAGTGAGCTTTTAAATAAGTTATATAAAATAGCTGTTTTAAATGTTTCATTTTGCAATAAATATCACCTGTAAGACATCTTAACCATTAGGTGCGTCTTATTTTGCGTCTTGTTTTCGGAGATGTAACTGGTTTTGATAGCGAAAAAAGGCAAAAAATATGACATATTGACATTATTTTAACATAATAAAACAATACTGGTTTGTGAACGAAATATGTTGGTAATATAAAGGGCTTAAACATTATCTGATGTGAGGTTAAATTGAAATTAATTAACAACATGTTTGGAGCGTGGTATTCATCCTTCCTAGCAAGGAAGCTACATACCGCATTAAATTATTGACCTATTGTCCTATATATTGACCCCGGTTGACGAATAAAAATGACGATTTCATTCAGATCATTGAAGGCTATATATTCAAATACTATATTATAGGAACTAACAGGATTTCTTAAATTCGAAAGTGTTTGTTGGTTCGATTTAGCATCGTAATAACGGGTTTTTTTGCAAAGAAATAGTTTATGAGCTGGAGAGTGACATGGACTAATGTTTATACCTGGAAATGCACTTGTCCTGTGGATAGCGAAGGGACGGCCAAAGCCTATTAGGTACGACATAAAAAAAGAAATGACCGGATCGTTATTATTTCCGATATTTATTATAGGACATAGGACTTGTAGATTAATCATTATGTAAGTACTTACTGATAAAAATATTGTACCTGGATCTAATTTTATTGTTCTTGTACCTATGTATCTTTTAATATCGTTTCAGTTTATTATGATGATTAAAATGCGAAAAAGATAATCTCCAGTTCTTAAACCAAGTACTAGTATTGCGCAACGCTGTGTCAACATTCTTATCACTGGTTAAGGCTTTGTTGAATAAGTTTTATCGCCCTACCGATTGTTTCTATGTAAACATAGATAATTTTTGTAATAATCTGAAAGCAAATTTTAACATACATTTATAACTGCGTAACTTATTAAATAATAATGTATCATAATGTTATATTTGAACTTATTTAAAGTAAGTACATAGGTACTTATTTATTTGAAAATAGTATGTGTACTCTCTCGATCTCCAATTCTAACATTTTCATATTATAAAAGTATAGGCATACTTTTAATTTAAAGAAGGTTCATTACCATTGTTGTCAATCGAATTACGGACATTTAAGAAACATTTTAAGTAACATATTTACCATTTGCACTCACGCTCTAGCCCTTAAATATATCACCTGTTCGCACATATCACCATGTGGTATTGTTTAAGGTTATCTGGATCGAGACTCCGACGAATCCTATATTGAAAGTTATCGATATCGCTGCCGTGGCCAAACTGGCTAAGAGCCGCGGCGACATAATGGTGGTAGTGGACAATACCTTCCTCACATCTTACTTACAAAGGCCGCTCGACTTTGGCGCGGACATTGTGGTGTACTCCGTAACAAAGTACATGAATGGACACTCTGATGTGATAATGGGAGCCGCTATCGTCAACGACGCGGGATTGGCAGAGAAACTTCAATTTTTACAGAAATGTAAGTTCCAATAGTTTTTTACTTTATACAAAAATATTGTCGTTTAACCTTCTTGTTTTTACCAAACGGCGTCAGAAGGAGGGTTATGTGTTTATATATCAATGTAAGTACCTATGTATTTTGTATAAACAGGGTCAATTCTTGAGACGGGGCAGTAAGGGCAGGTATCTTAAACGTTGTAGCTACGGGAAAACGTTCTCAGGAGAGCATCCTTAACATTTTATTACCTGTATTTACAGATTTTCGAACAAATGTACAGTCAGCAAGAAACTGATCAGTTTACACAAAAACTTTTTTTTGATGCCAATCGATCCTATTTCTTATAAGGATCAAAATTTAGTTAAGACCAACTGAGTTTTTGGTTTTACATATACTAACCCCGTAGGACATAACATTCTCTACTTATTCGATCTTATTATCCTTTGATAATTAAACTCAACCTTTTGTAATAAGGGGTTTTGAGACTGGGGCCGTAGATACGCGGGAAGGATATTTTAAAATTATAGAATAATGATATCAACGTGACTAAGCAGTATAGATTGCATGTACTTAGGACTCGTAATTATACCTAGAATTAAACAAAACTGTCCCTATCAGTGTTTATACTTTACTACCTCAAGCTTACGCATAACATAACTTTCATCACCCTTGTTTTCATAATAAGTATTCATTTCCCAATGTAAATATTATTTTCTAAGGATTGATTGCAATGTACATAATAATATGGTTTTCACCACTTTGATGCATGCGTATGATTGTAATGATAACATAACATTTAGTGTATTATGAAATCAAAATCAGTAGATACGTGACAAAATTACGGAACTTCAAAGAATTCCGTTTGAAAAATAGTCGTCCAAAGTAACCCTATGTAGGGTAAGTGAAATATTTTATTATTGTGACATACCAAGAATATTAACGCACATTCTTAGGTGACATCTTTTATAAACCAACAGCAAACAATAAACGTTATTCTTTCAAATATTGGGTTGACCTATGTAAATACCTTGGTATATTGTTGGCATGGGGCCTATGCCATGACCATGTGTCTTCGACACACTTGGCTGATAACACGTATCACAGACTGACCCGTATACCTGCCATATTAAATTGTGTGTGCAGATTGGCGCAAAATATAAACATACGTGTTATGCGTATCCAATGACCTATATTTTGTTGGCAGGTCGTTGTATGTGACATAATATTATAGTATTATTGAATATATCTACCCCTAGTAATATAAATATCAGGATAATACATAAGGAAGGATCACTATTACAATTTAAAAGTGCATGAGTCATATAATTATGTAGAAATAATTATAATTTTGCTACGTCATTCTACAGATGTTTTTTTCCGTATTGCATTCGAAACGGATGGAATAATTTACTTACGGTTGATCTGTGATTTCCACCAACCTTACAGCAAAGAAGAAATAAATCAAATCAATATAATAATTTATATTTATTAAATTCTAAGTAGGCTTGCCAATTGGCGCCGCCCGCTTGAAATTCCTATATCCCACAGGAAGCTTGCATTTTTCCGGGACAAAATGTAGCCTATCTCACTCTCCGGCCCATATACTATGCCTTTAAACTAAATCACGTCAATCGGTTGCTGTTGCTACGTGAAAGGAAGACCAACCCGCAAACACACTTACATATTAAATTTGTAATATTAGTAATGATAACATAAAGTATGTTTAAGTCGCCAATACATTTATAACTTTATTCATAACTTTACACACAGTTTATATTGAATGCTCGGCAAATTACAGTATATTTATATTAAATCTCAAATCTCAAATTTATGGAGTGATATAAATAATAATAATCAAATAATGTCATTACATTATTTATTATTACTCTTATTACAGTAAATTAATGAGATATTAATGATCTTGGGTTACTCAATACCCACGTTGAGCTAGCTACTTAGCTCACTCATTTTGTACGTACAAGTTTTCAATGTTGTTACTGAGTTTTACTCTACTGCGTAAGGAAGGTTGTCTTTCGAGGGTTTGTATATATATGTATGTATGCCTATTTGTTTGTCACGCTGTGTAGCCTAAACGACTTGATGGATGTAAAAAAATAAGGTGTCGTTAGATGCGTCTTCATAGCCGAAGTGTCATAAAATATAATAATTTTGGGAAAAATAAATATGACTGACATCAGCGGTATTTTGTAAAAATACGTTATTAATTTTCTTTTTGTATGGGTATTCTGCGTTCGCGATAACTTTTAATATTTAAACATTTAGAGCTAGTTTAATTCTTTTCAGTTAAGTGCTTTTGCAGTCAGGTTTTTTGTTTCTCTTTAATAATTTAATCTATTCCGTGCTTCTCTAGTTTATCCTAAGTTACAAAATATCGAGTTAAGTCCAAACATAATTACAGCATACAAATTTATCTCCAGCAATGGGAATAGTCCCTTCTCCGATGGACTGCTACCTAGTGAACAGAAGTCTGAAAACCCTGGCGCTGAGGATGGAGCAACACAAGAAGTCGTCCTTGGTCCTCGCGCAGTGGCTCGAGAAGCATCCGAAAGTGACAGAAGTTATGCACCCCGGTGAGTTTTATCGTACAGACTTGTGCTATTTTTAATTTACCCTTAGTCTATTCTTCGAGGTCGTCAAATAGCAATCTGACTGTTGGCAACTGTAAAAAATTTAATAATACCCATTTGTATGAAAAAATGCCCTACGGCGCGTCACGTCTCTATCAACGCTGAGACGCTACAGAGACTCAATACTCCCGTCGAGTCCGCAAAAGTCGCTACGCTTTTTCCCCTAAAGTATGTAAACGTCAAAAACCCCATCGCTAGCCTGCGTTTAACACGGGGCGAATTCGACGCAAATCGTCGCGCGCTAAATATGCGCGAATGTTGCGACTAGAAGGAGTGTTGAGCGCGCGAGCCAAATACGTACTCTCTCTCTGACGTTCGCGCGTAAACTGCATGCAACAAGAAACTTCGAATTACGCGCATCGCACGCTCGAAAATTTAACGCACGTTGCTCCTGTCCTCGGCAACGCGCGTGTCGATACGTAACGATTCGCGGCGATATCGCCCCTTCTGGATACGGTCTAGTTGTATATACCACACCACATACGGTGTTGTATGTGCCACAAGTCGCACAACTGCTGCGGCGACTCGTGACGCTCTTTAAACATTATTGATTTTATGATAGATTCATGGTGGTGTTACTAAAGGTAAGTAACTTATATCTATATTTTCTTTGTAACTAAGACTTTGTTTTTAAGCAAGCGTGCGGAAACACCCATCTTTAATTGCTGCGTGTGCGTCCTTCTTGTTGATCTATACTTCTTTCTTCTTGTAGATAGATAGATCAATCGTTGTACCAATCAAAGCAAAACCACGTCATAATCTATAAGTACAGATCTAAATATGTACACTCAAATAAGGCAGACAAAAAACGATAAGTAGGTTGGTAGTACCAATAAGATTTCTGGGGCCTTTAATATACGATGGCATCGTATAAATTCCTCTACCTATGTGGTAATACCTATTTGTTCTCTTTGCAAATAACAACACGCGTTTCTCAAATGTTTGTGGATCACTTTTCGCTAAGACTGTCGATATTGAATATTTTAACCAGTTATTTGAAGTAGGTACCTATCTCTATCTATGCAAATTATCTGTCGAATTATTTACGGCAGACCGCTAAATATAGCATCAAGTCGTTCGAATTACGTACGTTAACTGAAACACGTGAATGAGGCACACTTAGGTTGCTGTCATATTATATATTACCGAGACAAGAGTACATACCTAATTGTGCTCCATTTATGTCAGCGTAGACCATAGAAGAGCAAAAAAGTTGCTACTTACTCCTATGAACTCCTATCCTTGTATTACTGATGGCTTTATTTGATAATCGAGCCTGTTACGACTAACGCGAACCACAATTGAAACGTATCGTTCGTATCGTTTAATTATTATCAGTAACGTAAGCAATTTGTATTTTAAACTGACAATTGAGGCATCGAATAATTTTTCGATAGCGGTTGTGGTATACATCAATATTTTATAATACCGTAATAATGGTACTGCAATAATACTGTATAAAGATAACAGATATTAACAGTAAGTAATTGTTAGTATTTGCCCTAACCGAAGCTGGTCACAGATGCGTTGCTATTCTTGAGGACTGAGGGGTTCGCCTCTTGTATAAGTGTAACTGGCATCCCAGTCAAAAGAAACACTCTGTAAAGCAGTTCATTCAGCCAGTTTCCGGCTGCGCCCGAACTAGCTTAATTGTGTTTATTGGACACAAGCAGCAAGCTACCACTGAGTGAGCGCTTTATTGCAGCGCTATGAGGTATTGCTCAATTGCTGTTCATAATGACCATTACAATAGTTCTTGTGCATTGTTCGCATGCTGGTAACATTTACATAAAGTAAACAATGAATGACAATACACAAATTCAGAAGTGACACCATAATTTGATTAGCTACTTAATGCTTTTAAGTCCAATGAATGTCTTTAAACTATACTCTTATTATTCATTGAAAAATAATAAAATTGCTGATTTTTATGTAAATTAATATCCTGTTCTACGTCCGGTCCCTCAACCTTAGTTCAATTGTCATACTTTGTTTCGCGACGAGATATAACTGGAAATCATACTTCTTATTCTTACGTATATAATAAAGGAAAAAAAAAATTGTTTGTTTGATACGCATTTATGGCTAATCCATCCGATCTTCATAGAATTTGGTAGAAAGGTAGTTTTAGACATTGAGAGGAGATGTTCACCGGATACTTTTGATCCCAATTAAATATACAGATTCCAAGGGAATTAACACATCATAATTTAACACGTAAGAAGTCGCGGGCAACAGCTAGTGTATTATTATAATAGCAATCTACATACAGCGAAGTTTTGACAATTTTTGTTCATTATTGTTTTATAATCGCTATAATTAATGTTAATGCGACTGATAACACAATATTTTGACAAAAACTTGACCTTGCTTTGATAGCTTTGCTAAGGGTCAATGCATTGGTCATGTTGTGACAGAAACAATCATAATTATCTAAAATAAATGCTTCAACAGAGCAGAATATTTCTAAATAAGTTATTGTAATATTTCGCAGAGTGACGTGGTTTGAGCCAAGGTCACCTATGATAGACTTTGACGTATCTTGTATATTACGTTCCTTGTAAAGGTACCTAGCTAAATTATTATTCGTTTCTATAATCGATGATAAATTAGGTATAAGTACTTCGCATTATCGGTTTCAAATTAAAAAGTAATCGGAGACATAAGGAAGTAATTAATTAGATATGGAAAATATCATGAAAAGTGAAAAATGTCATCTAAAATTATCCAATACGCTCCCACAGGGCGCCCAAAACGCTGGCAGCAATATTTGCTTACTTTTTTATCAAAATAGCTGCCAGCACTTCAGTCACTCAGAACATGAATAACCTAGACCGAAGTCCTTTACGAAATTCTTCACGTAAGCCGACGCACTCAATGTTCTCTGGAAGAGTACTGTATTTGCGGCGCTTGAGAAACTATGGTGCATGGTCAGTTACGTGCCACAACCAATTAGGTATATTTAAACTACAAAAAAATATTTGACATTCGTTTCTAATTACAACCAATGATTTCCAGGCCTCCCATCGCACCCGCAGCACGAAATTGCCAAAAGGCAGACCGGCGGACATTCGGGCGTGTTTAGCTTTAAGCACTCTGGTGGTCTTGAGGAGTCCAAGAAATTCCTGGCTGCAGTGAAAATGTTTATCTTGGCTGAAAGTCTAGGAGGATATGAAAGTTTGGCAGAGTTACCGTAAGTTTTGTACATAAGTAATTTACGATTCTATGTTCATGATCGGGCTTGGGCGTTGATTTGTATTGTTTTTTCTGTGTGTCATCTGCAACATAGGAAATCCAAATGCGGGGATGTGAGTGTAAAAGTGTTTGTATTATTATGACTCTCACGGGTCCCAGATGTAACTGGAACCGGTTATTTGGAAGGCTTGCGCGGGGACACAGGTCAACACATAGAGGTCCATTGAAACACTATAATGGTTTGTTATATGGTACATATATTATTGGATTGTTCTTACAGGTCTCTCATGACGCACGCGTCCGTCCCTGAGCAACAAAGAGTCGAACTGGGCATCTCAGACTCCCTCATAAGACTCTCAGTAGGTCTCGAGGACACCGAGGACCTCCTGCAAGATCTTAAACAAGCGCTCAGCGCTGCATTTAACTAAACAAATTTCTCTATCCATATGAATACCCATTATACAAACTATGTATATCGAGAATAGACCATTTATAGATTCAAATTTTTAATAAACATAAACTTATTTTTATAACAATATTAATTAATTTTAGGGCTATAGGGTGATATAGAAACGCTAAGCGTGCTCCGTCCGACACGCACTAGGCTTATTTAAGTATTAATAAGTGTTTGTATAGAAAAATCTGTTTCGAATATACATTATATAGATCAATTAAATTAAATGCAAAACACAAGCTTCATATTATTGCATTTTATATGATCCCTCATAAGTATGCATATTTTCTAAAACTGTCTTTGTCGTTATAATATTAAGTAAATAGAAAATGTGTATATGGGGACTTACTTTCTAAAGGCTAATCAAAATATAAGTAGGTAGGTATAGTATGTATAGAAATAGAATTTGTAAACGCGGATACAAAAATAGATCCTTGTCACCGCCGCTGTCAAAGGGGCTTTGTATACATAATGATGTAGTACGAAGGGGCATAAGGTCAAGTGAGGCTAAGTACATCTGAACCTGGTTATTTGTGCGCATTTTTAAAGTAGTTCAGTTAATGATTTTCGTGTTTTACTAGGATACGCATTAGTTCTGTCGATTATTATCTATAATGTCAATATTATGGTCTGGGTAAATTGCATCATCATTTACCCATCGCCGTCCCACTTCTAGGCTCGGGTCTCCGTAAATTTTACTCGAGGTAAAGTACAAAATGAAAATAGGACAAGAATAGGCTATTCCATTACAAGCATTCTTTTAGTTCACAAAGTGGGCGTTTATCCAATAGCAGGCAGCGCGACAGTTCCGGCCCGGCAGCCGGGGAAGCAAATACGTATGAAAAATACAACGCGATTTCGCTGGCTGGTGGAAAAACGCCCAATCTGTCGTCAAACAAGTGAAGCAAGCAAGTTAATATACGCATCAATTGGGATTTTGACACCATGCGCTATTAATTGCAAGACATTATTATTATAAAAGACTTTACAGAATAAGTTTGGTAAAACTATTTTATTTTCCTAATATTAGTGAGATATATTTTAAATTAGTTTCAAATCAATTAAACAGTTAGTTGTATGAAGCTATCACGTTTTGACAATTGATAAAATGTAGCTCATTTGACTCGACAGTCAACATCCCTATTGTGGCGACTATCACATATTTACGATACATACAAACATAGTTTGTTTAGTGGTAATAAGGTTACTTAAAGATTCTACTTTTGTAACAGTATTACACTAACTGGATACTACCTCATTGTGGGCAACATTAACACTTTATGGTACATAGTACACAGTTGATTTCATTCGTTGTTTACCACTTGCATATTTTGTTAAAATCAAAAGAAACATCAATTTTGTTAAATATTATTTTATTATATATGATTTATATGCACGGTTTTATTATTTTAACGTTAATTATATTTTATTTATTAATTATTGACTGAACATCACTTTGTATACGATGTGGCAAAATAAATGTGATTGCATGTTGATTTGAGTATGACTTTTTTTTATAATTTTGGATGATAATCAACAATATTTTTAGCAAAGCGATTATATTACATTGGCGGATTGAAAATTTCTCGGCCTAGTTAAGAAAACCAAATAAAACACGTACAAAAATATTTTTATTTTTCGACGTTTTACCCAATATATTCCTGCCACCTGCTTTCCTAAGCATCAATACCAGTTTTCAAAAATGATTCTGAAGGTCTTGAAAATACTTATTTACTGCAGCTTGAAAATGTTTGATCTCCGAGGTGTTGTTTTTAAATTTTAAAACAAATTAAAGTCCGAAGGTGCCAAATTAAGAGAAAAAGCCGGGTGGGGTGGGTAGGGGAATTATAAACCACAATCACGAATTAGAGCCTTGGATTCAACTGACGTGTGAACGCGAGCATTATCCTGATGAAACAACTCTTTCTTTCTGAGTAATCCTGGGCGTTTCTCTTTGATTTCACGTAAACGACGCAATAGCATGCCAAGTTTATTGTTGTAACTTTTGCAAGGTAGTCCACCATGATTGTACCCTTAGTATCCCAGAATACCAATCCTAATTCCACCTCACCAGTCGACAAAATTGAATTTTTTCCACTGCTTAGATTATTGTTTTGACTCGGGAGTAAAGTGATGGACCCAAGTTTCATCCATCGTCAAAAATTCTTATGTATCAGTCTTAAACATTACCAAATAGTCGCGAGAAATTGTGAGCCAAATTCGCTTTTATTCAATTGAAAGCAAATTGGGAATACCCACCTAGCGGAAACCTTAGAAAAGCCAAATTCGTCGATAATTATGTTTTGTGTTCGCGTGTATGAGATTCATGGTGTCTGAAATTTTCTTGATAGTCAATCGGTGTTGTTCCAATATAAGATCACACACATTGCCGATGTTTTCCTCAGACGTAGACATCGTGGGCTGACCTGAGCGAGGATCACCTTCGAGGCTCTCCCCGGCATAAGTCTTCTTTTATACGAGTATTTGGTTACCGCACGTTGTTCAATTTTATCAATTTTGGAAAACTGCAGTTGGTCTCACTAGTCCTAATTATATAGATATATATCCTAGTCGATTTCCTAATTATTATTATAAAACCGCAAATTCCATGAACTAAATATTGCACTGGCAGCCCAAGAATGGACCCATGGAGGGTAGGTAGAATAATAAAATATGACAAATGTTTGTATGGGAGGCCACGAACTTTTCAATCCCTCCTCGTATCTACAAACAACGTACATTAACGGTGCACTGCAGCTCTTGGATTGCAAGCAATTAATAGGCTGTCTACCCTTACTATGACGATCAGTCTACCGTGCACCACGGAAATTAATAACATCTCCAAACTAAACCGCGGTAATTATAATTATACGCGATGTACGAGGATTATACGGCGGTTCGGTTCTACACGATTCCAAGCTAAACTAGACCATAACTGCTCTATTTTAACGTCTCATCGTTCCGGTTGTTGTATTAACTCTGGCTGATCTACTATTGAGAACTGGTATCCTTTCAGAATGAGAAGGCTTGGCCGTAATCCACCATGCTGACTAAGTGCGTTTTCGCAGACTTCATATGACTTTACAACATTATGTAGAATCTATAGTTTTATTTCCGAGCGCGCGCTCATTATGGCAATCTCATCTCTCATCCTATTTAGGTACCTTACCTACCTATGTAAAATAAATAAAAAAAATATTGTGCTTATTCATTTGATAATAAAGAAATATACTTCATCACGGTGTCAAGCGATTCACATCCTGTTTAAACTTAGGGATGGTTGTTGAAATCGGGCATAATTGCCTAAAATTTAATATTTAAGCAATTTATTATGAACCTGTCGGCCTTGTGCCAAAGATATTATTTTTATTGGTCGCGAGCGTCGCGTGTATTATGCTAGTCGTCGCCTCTATATCACAGAACTACTCTATAGGTATCGATTTATCGATGTATTCAGCGCCGACGCCGATTGTAGCTGCACTAGCTATTTGCATAATTTGCTACTGGCAAGTAATTGGAAAGGAAGATAAAAATAATTACAACACCAACATCTGTCTAAAGATAATAAATATAACTTTGGTTATTTATAATCAAAGTAAGATATCGGCGGTCGGATACCAAATTTCGCCGAGCAAAAATATTTGTCGAGTCCGGTACACCACACGTTTAACAGAAAATATATATATCCTTGCACTAAAGAAGCACTAAGGAAGGTCTAGCTACTGAAGTCCGAGGTATGTTACCTTACCAATGCTTTTACTACTAGATTTCTTATTTTACAGTTATAGATATTATGCTCAGGAACTACTTGCTTTCGCCCTTTTTTGGGAGGGGCATTTAGTCCAGCAGTGGATTGTTATAGGCTGTTGATAATGATAATGATGAGGTAATGTAACGATAACATCATGAATCGTTTAATTAAAGTTTCAAATAGGCTACCTTTATTTTATCAAACGTGGGCATACCCAGCTATTGGCATAATGTGGCGCAAATCTGAAATTTCCTGTAAGTAATTATTAAAAAATCCTTTTTTACCCTTTCGGAGTAAGAACCAAGTGTACAATACATACGTACACATAATACATTATGTACGGGGTACATTTCGGAAATCGCCTCTAGGGAGTACCTTTTTTTTTTTTAGTAATGGGGGGAAATCTTCTATAGATACCCGATCTCTATGGGGAGAGAACGGGTTATGTCAGATTTTAACTCACAAAAACCTCCTC
>DWLO01001456.1:0-14937 GCA_018245335.1 Dalla quadristriga
TCAATTACGTTTGTCACAAGCAAGCAAGAATAAGCTGCTCGCTTTTTATCGAAGAGATTTTGGGAATTCCTTTAATTATTTCTTGAATGCTATATATCCTATTTGGTGTTTTCTCTGTAACACGCCTCAAGAAATAGTAATAGCAGATTTTTCATGAAAACTAAAAGTAAATATCGCACGTCGCGTGTCAGGATTGATTTTTATTTTAATTCTTTTTAACAGTGGCTTACTGATAAATAGCTATTTTGTTATACACCTGTATGACGTGGCTAAGTTTACATTACAAATTGGATGTGGCATAATGTGATATCAATTAAACGTAGAGTATGGATGAAAGCACTAAGACCTCTCCCTGTAAGGTAAAAATTGGCTATGTATTTTTATTTTTTGTATGTACTTTCCATTTCAGATACAAACTGTAATCTTTAACTACCACTCTTTTAACCTTCCAGAATAATTAAATGTTGAAAGAATTCTTTGCATATAATTATCTGATAATCTAGCTTGCTAAAGTTTATAATTAACAATTTCTGATTGTAATTAATGGAACATTTAATGCCAAATATAAAATTTTTGGATTCATATAATATTCTTGTTGTCATATAATTTTCCTGATAAGGAATGGTCTTCTATTCCACAGTTATATCTTGTTGGTATGCTGTCTAAGCCAAAGCTAGATGATGTAGATAATTTTATTGTCTGTGACTCAAAATCAACAGATGCTTGACCACTCTTTAGTGTATTAACTGTCTTGTGTGCTAACTAATAGTAGATTTTAGGGACTTCTTCATTTCTCTGATATTTGTCTCTGAACTGTGTCTTCCTCTCAATAATATCTGACTAAACTTTCTTAGGCATGCTCATATTGCTCATACCTATAATATTAACATTTCTATTGTTTTAAAATATTAAAGTATTTTTTTCTTAGTAATATTTATTTCAAATTCAAAATCTATGAATAATTAAGTATGTTATTATGTAGCATCTAATTTTGTATGTTTTTTAAGTCACAGTTAATTTCAGACTGGATATTTGTTTTTATATAAGTAAATGAAATTATGTAATATAAAAGATGTGCACTGCTTTTCTTCTTTTGTTTGCTGCATATTTCTTAGTTTTGTAATCTTTAATTTTGTAAAATTATGCAGCTAGACCCTGATATAAACATTATTCTTTTCTAATAAATTGTTACCATGTTGTGGTGCATTACCAATTTTGGGGATTGCTCCTGACAGAATAGATTAATTGTGATCATTTTATTTGATGGGCACTGTCAGTGAATATCTTTTGGTCTACCTGCCTTTAAATCATTGTTACATTGAATTGTTACTAACACTACCTGTATATTGTCAGATGTATAATTACACAAGTTACACATCACTCGCTTGTTCTTATTTTATTTTGTTGTTGCACCACATATGATAGGATTGTAAAGATGGTGTGGATGACATCGAGTTGCGCACAGAATTGGAGCACCTGCAGCAACAGATTGCAGACAGAGATGTCCATTTTCTAGCTCTCGAGAACGAATTCTACAAGTGTACTTCGAGAGCCAATGATTTAGAAGAGCAGCTTGATACTTGGCGGGAAAAATATGAAAGGTTTGTTGCATTGTTACAATTCAATATTTTAAGAATTTTCGGATTGTACATTTCAGTTTGTTCTCTATTCGTTTTGTTATTATTATAACAGGTGAGTTACCAAGGTCTTCAATGTGTCGCCTGTTTAAATACAATTTACTTTAAATTAATCAGTTTATACTGTTGTAATTGGAGGGTAGTTTTTTTGAATAGTTCTTTCTATGCTGTTTTTAATCCAAAAGTGGTCTGGCGAAACATAGTGCAGAGATGCAGTTTTTCTACAACTCCATGGCAGTGACCCTTACTGAGGAGCCATGGATCTCCGACCTGGGCAGACCTTTATTTGGCAGATAAATGTCTCTCTTGTTTGTTTGTGTTGTTAGTGTGTGTTGCACCACGGAATACTAGTGCTGAGGTGTGAGTGACACTCACACTTATCTAATTACTAATCTTAATATAGATATAGATCATAGTAGCATTTTAACAGTTTTTACAATTATGTGCACTCATCACATGGAAAGTACTGAACTGATTATATATATTTACTGCATTATATTTTTACACTTTGTTAATTAAAACGATCACAGTTACCATTTGTTACATTATCAAAATTTCATTTCAGATTGTATGATTCACATAAGAGAGTACAGAAATTAAATCAAGTCTTGGAAGATAAGCTATTACAAATGGTAGACAAGATGAAGAGTGAAAAGAGTCAACTAACCAAAGACATTGCTACTTTGTCAGTTAGATTGGCAGAGTCTAAACACAATTATAGTATGCTGCAGAAAGAAAATGTAAGATTTAAAAATATATTTTTTATAAGTCTACTGTAATGATATTACTTAAAATACATATTAAATAAAATTGGTTACAGGAAAGATATAAAAATGACATGAACTTGGCAATACAGTTACTTCAGTGCAAACCAGATAATTTTGTCGCCCAAAAACTTGACAATGTGAGTAATACATTTTTGAAAACTTATATACTTACTTAATTAAATTATGTAATACATTAATGTCTTCTTGTTTCTACAGCTTCCTGTAGATACTCAAGCTAGAGTCTCTCAGTATGTGATGTCAAAAACTGCAAAACCTGGTAACTTTACTACAGGAAAAAATGCTAATGATAATGATACTTTTGATGCAAGTGAATATGAGTTTAATATCTCAGCTTCACTTATGACAAAAATTCTCGAAGATAGCATTCAAGACACAGTTACAAAACACTGTGATACATGCACCTGTGGGAAATCTCAAAACAAACCATTTTGTTACGATGACAGTAATTACACAGTATCAACTCAGACAATTTTTACGGGCGAATTGAACCGCCTTTGTCATCATTGTAATTCCGAAATTAAATCGATACATTCCAATTACAGTATTAGAAGTATTTCGCCACATGCTATTAAGCTTGTAAATGATAAAATACCTAGCCAAGGTCCTATTTATGTGGCTACACAACCAATAATTGAAGAACAGAAGGAAAATTTAGATTCCGAGATTGGAATTGTTAAAACCAATCTTACCGTAATTGACCTCATAAAGCCGACTGAATTTGTTAAATTAGAACAAACTTTCCAAAAAGAGCCAGTATCTATAATAGAAGAGGAATTGAAACAATTAAAAAATAATAATTCTGTCACCATGGAACCTGCAATACATCACAAACTCTGTGACCGCACAAAAACTTCAATTTCTAGTAAGAAGAGTAGCATTCACAGTGCTGCTAATGATGATCTACTAATTAAAGAAATTCCAGTTGACATAGAAGTTAAACCTAAGAATCAAAATCCTGTTGAGAATTTAAGTGTAAGAAAAAATTCTCAAAGTTCTATGGCTGGCAGCCGAACTTCATCCATAGCAAAATCCACTATAAGTACTCATAAATCAAACACTCATGTGGGGCCAGGTCCCCGATTCTGCCACTTGCGTATGCAAGCAGGCTCTAAGAACATTCTCCTTGATAACGCGGAGCCAGATGTTCCTCCTATTTTGTATAGAAGACAGAGTAAGTGCAATGAGAATTCTATTTTCAAAGATCTTAATGATGGTATGGACAATTTTATTGATTTAGCTAAACCAGTTGATGATATCATTAATGATAATAAACAAGATAATATTGTAGTTGAAAGCACGCTCATTGACGTTCACGAAGACAATAACAACAAAGAGTCAAGTACGTCTATTAAAAGTACATCCATTAACCCAATTTTATTGAATGTATCATCTTCTCCGCTGCAACCATTAAAAACTCACAACTTTTCCAATAGCTCTGAGCATAACAACAACAACACTCAAAGCATAGGAAGCCAGCAGAACCCATCTGAAATTGACCATTTATTAAATGATTTTAATGTCGATGTTAATGTACAAAATAATAATATAGATCACACTACTATTGATAATAAGAAAATTGATGTCTTTAAGATGAACGATAATCAAGAGGTGAAGATATTTAATTTCGATCGTTATGAACAGAGCAAAGTTTCTACTCCATTTTCTAGACCTTTGAAGAAGATAGATATGTCTCAGCTACATTCAATTGAAAATACAAAAATATCTAAAGATTTAGCCCCTCAAGGAACATTGCCAAATTTTGAAAAGAAACCAGAGGCCCCGAAACCACCTATACCAGCTATCGTTAATGTTTATCCCAACCTAACACAGACCCATTTGAAAGTAAATGAAAATAATAAGGTGTTTACGAACGAGCAAAGTACTAGTTCGTTGTCTAGTGACGACAGCGCTGCATTGTTACAAAAGCAGCAACTGCTGAGAGTGGCTGAATGGGTCGAGAAAAACTTAGAACAACAAAACAACTTTAACGATCCTTTGGAATATGAATGCAACTACACCAATCGCACTTCACGCAGGGACAGTAAGCTTAGTAGACTTACAGAGACTCTCAATGAATTAGCACTCAACATGCCACATCCTGTCAGTAAATATTCAAAGTACGCAAGGGAATCCCGCATGAACTATGTTCTTAATGCAACCCAGAACAATAATCAGGAGACGACTGTAAACATTGCGCCCATAGCAAAAATCCATAACGTCGTGAAGGAAACTATATTTCCAGTGGAGTGCAACGATTTGCCTATCACAGAGGTGAACAACGAAAATGCGCAAAGAAATATCCCAGCGAATGCAAACGAGTATGCTCCTCAGAAAGAATTAAAGGAAGCATTGAAATCTAATGTTGATAAGGAAATTTCGCCTGAAGACTTTGCCAGAATGGAGTATAATGTTAAAAAATTCCTTTTGAGTGGCCCGCATTGGGCGAATCCCAGAGATGGAAGGAGTCGACGCACAAGCAGCAAAACTGAGACTGATGTATAATTCACTGTAGGTATGTGTGAAATAATAATTACATTCCTTATTTGTGTTGTAGTTTGACAAGACTATAGAACATTACATCGTTTACTTTATTCTGTGAAGTATTTTCGGTTTCTTCGATACTTATTCTTTTCAGACAATGAATACCGTAATGTTTGTAATACTGAGATCATTTCGTAACTTACATTGACATTGTACTCATTGCAAATCGTTGTAAATCGTTAACATTAAGCAATTATTTCAGTTCTTTGTCTTGTCCGACTATACGGAGTAGATCGACATTAAAGGAATCGGGTTTTATCCCAGAGCAATAATTGACTGATTCCTTCAATGTATATAAAATGAGAGAAAAACCATAAAATTATGAAATAAAAAATATCAAACCCGATAGTTGTTAGATCAAAATGCGTCTATGTGGTAAAATATTAATGTTATATTTGATGTATGTATTTAATGTTACGTATGTTTACATACCTCTATATCTGGAATGAGAGAAAATGATCATTTTATATTAATTGTACTCATATTCAAATGTATTTAATAGAAATGTACTTTGAATTGTGACATGCACGTGAGTGAATAACAAGATACATAAAATATTTAACCGCCTGCGTAGCTCTGTAACGCGTTGTAATGAATACTTCACGGTGGCACTTGTCATTCACGGTGGCACTATTCATATTTGTGTTTTGTGTGTCTGTGGCTGTTGTATGAGTAAATACAAATGTATATGCAATGAAAAATAAGTGGAGTACCGGGGTCATAAATAAGATTAGGTTTTCTATTCTTCACTG
The DNA here is from genome assembly GCA_018245335.1 of Dalla quadristriga. Lineage (NCBI taxonomy): Eukaryota > Metazoa > Arthropoda > Insecta > Lepidoptera > Hesperiidae > Dalla > Dalla quadristriga. The sequence goes on from DWLO01001456.1 coordinate 5,719, forward strand.
TATTTGGATTTGGGGCATTAGACAGGGTTATGACGGTACGACATTAAATGAAAACGCTGTTAATACAACAACGCGAACACCATTCACATAGTTTTATTAAGTTAATGATCTCGCTCGGTAAACAGTGTAATTTTTTTCTTTTTGCGCATATTGCATTGCAGTTTTATTGGATTGTTGCAATATATAAAGGCTTAAACGAAACGAAAATTTGTTAATGAGTTTCACAGGATTTAAATATGGGTGCCTACTTCGTCCACTGGTGAGATGTAAAACAAAAAACTGTAAAATTATGGCAACATACATTTAAATGCATTTTTTCTTCACCAATTTTTTCTGTTCCTCCTAGATTTTTTACTAATTAATGAATTTTAATGCTGAATGAAGAATGTCTTAGAATTTAATCCGTATTAATTTTTTCAATAAAGAGCAATAGTCTATTGAATATCCGTTCAGCCAGACTCTTGGCTGGGATGGACAATGGCATATTCCTTGTGCCCTTCAACGTCCCTATCAAGGATAAACGAACTCCTTTGATGTCGCCATTGCCGCAGTTTTCTACGTCGCGTGCTTCTCGCGGTCGTCAAATAAGACGACTTAGTGGCTGACTAGTTGCTCTCATTGAGAAGCACCGCTTTTAGGAGTCTGATGATACGCACGTGCGAGCATACGCAGTAGAACCCAGCGTCGAAAATCTTGGTGGTCGCCGAGCTTTGCCTTTCCTGGGCGCCTTGTTTCTTGGCTTGCGGCAGCGATCATATATGATATACGTTGCAAGTTAGATATTGCAAAATAATTAACTTAAAATTTTCTAATTTGTTTCCCATAGTTTATTTACCCCAAAATCAGTATTCGACCTATACGCGAACAGACAAACACGTGATCCTTTAAGTGTTCTGTTTTATCATCGTATGTACGGAACTCTATAATTATTGTTATTATTTCTTATTTAAATGCCAAAGATATTGTTCATATATTTAGGACTATAGATTAGACATTGTATTATTTATAAATGTATTTAATTATGAAATAAAATGCTTCAAGCTTGACCTACAAATAGCACATGCTAAATGGGTTTAATTTAATGTCGTACCGGTATTTACCGTAGGCTTATTCGTAACTGACACTATGATATTATTTACACGACGAGGTTGGAATTACATTGGGTTTGTGAAAATTCTAAGTAAAATTCTCTCTATTCGGTTTTCAAGTCCACCTGCCACTATAGCAAGGGAGCATGAGGGAGCGTGGTTGCACCGACTCTTCTACTTCTACATAAACGATTACTATAGTAGCCCATCCACAACACGCTTCCTCTGTGCAGACGGTCTAGCACTTTGAAGAAGCAGATTATAACCGGGTGAGAGTGGTTTGGCGACTTAAACTAAATTGCAATCTGACTGTGTCTAGATAACATAACAAGAATATTTTGACCAGGATATTAAATTAAATAAATCTTTTTAATATTTACTAAAATGTGATAAGGTCTTATCACAATAAACTATTCTGTTCTTACTTCATTATTGTCTTATATTAATACTATGATTTAGCGTAATTACTGTGAATGTCACTTACGACGTATGTTTTATTCTAGTCTTTATGTTGAGTTGTGTTTAAAGGTTATTTATATTTTTTTTGTAATTATAGAAAGTCGCCAGATTCACATTGTGATTTTCTAAACAATGGATTATCATGTAATATTTTATCAGATTTGTACACTTGAATTTATCTACAGAATAAACGTAAATCGGCGGCTGCTAATCCATAAGCATTAATAGTTTAAATAAAAATTAATTCAAAGTACATGGATTAGAAGTGTCTGTACTGTATGTGATAAAATTATGATTAGGACTCACTTGTGTACAAAATTACGCTAAATATTAGCTCTTGATAATAAAACATTCCCATTGGCTAATTGCTTAATACCGTAGGTAAGTAAGCTGTAAATAAAAACAACAAATGATATTAATTACAAACTGTTCATTTGTTACATATTCAATTGAAGAAATAATGTATTTCTGTAAAGAAATATTTTAGATAACCGAGCATTTCACTCATCTGCATAACGTAAACATGTAATAAAATTCGTCGGCGCTTTTTGTCTCCGAGAAAATAGTAACAGAAATTACAAGTAAAACCTGAAATGTAGACTGGCATGGTATGGGTTGCTCAGAAGATGCTGCGTGGAAGCTGTACGAAAGTTGTTTAGTGTATTTACTTTTCAGTAAGTTTTTTCAATTTCTTTGTTGATATCCATTTGTAATAAGACTATGGTGTTTAATTTTATTTTTAATGTTGTTATTTTTGGAAATAGAATATTGTATGTAACAAATGAACAGTTAAGAAGCAACTACTGTCTTATTATCGCTTATTTTCAATAACCTCTATACTACTATTAATGTGATGTTTGTTATCGCACCGCATACTCATCCACACGAATTCCGTCGATTGATCAAACTAAAGATATGATGAAGTTATTATTAAGTAGCAACTATGCTTCAGCTTATGTAACACAGTGTACAACACAGCCTTTAAAATTATAAAATCCATAAAAATATAATATTTACTGCGTGTTTCGTGCGAAAATCTTACTTGTACTATCGATGGAGTATATTTTTTAAATATGTAGTGTAGTCGTAGCTAGGATAATGAAATCATAGTTTTATTTGTACGCAACTTTGCCAATATTTTGTGTTTATTGTACGTGCACAATTTTAAAGCATTTTGTGATTTCGTTCATTCGTGTAACTGTAGTCTGTGGTCACTGTGTAGTTTTGTGTTATCCATAGATAATGTAAGGCCTGATTTCTTTACATTATATAAAATTTATAAGTACAATAAGTAGTAGATACTTAAGCATTTACGTAAAGTCTGTGTCCGTTTTTTATATTTATCCAGTTCATTCCTTTTCTGAATTTATTGTTATGTAAGTATATAGAATTTAAAGCAACAGATATAATTTAGCTAAATACTTGTATTAACAACGCGAGAATTTCATACCTACTCATTGAAGTAGATGAGAAGTAGGCAACATTAAAGCCTTATCTCGGAACTCTGCTGAACTACTACGACGTTTCTTTTATTAAAAAAATATATAGAGAATAAAAAGAAATGTGTGCTTCCACTATTAGGTGGACGAGTTTCCTGACATAAAGTGCAATCAAAACATTCTACTTTCATATGAATTTTAAATTGATCTCTTACAACAATTTCTTAAACCCAAATATTTCTTTAAGTAGAAGTACCTTTTTAAAGGTAGGTATGTAAGCCAAATTTTATTGAATCCTAAATAACGATAATTCAAGTTTGTATTAAATTTTATTAAAAAATCTTTTAGAGCACGCTACAAATTATATGAGTTGGTTTTCTTGATGTTTGGATTATGCTATGAGTTCATTTATTACTTAAATAAGGTAACCTAGTAATATACTAAACACGGTATTTAAGAAAAAACAAATGCACAAAATTCCTATATCTAGCAGTACCTACCTAATTTAAGATGATTTTTAGTAAAGGACGCTCCTTGTCGCCTCTTCTGATCCAAGAGTCAAAATAAATTTAGAATATTAATACTTACTTTATATAATAATAATAGTAATTTTATCAGCGAACATGTTTATTACCACCTCAAGAAAGCGTAATATCGAAATTACAAATTACTGTTCTTATTATAAGTAGCTAATACTGATTTTATTTACCAGGTGCCTAGGTACTGCTTGAAGAAAAAAGATTTATACATTTTGTAAATTGGATTAATAATTAACTAAGTTATTAAAAACATTGTTTGAGCGGGGCTTTTGCATAAGCGGGGCAGTAACAGGTCGTATTATGTGGCTTTTAAACAAATAAAGTGTTTAAACATATTGTAATATTAGTGACATAAGTGACGTTAGTAGTGACATACATAATGTACTTATAAAAAAATCCTTGATACCAATGATGAATCGTCATGCCTTGATACCTACGCTTTTTTTCTCACACCAATATGTATGTCAGTTATGACTAGTCCGTATAACAGGGTTAGAAAAGCCATCTAATGTAATTGCCCCGCTAGCGTTTAGCCCTGTTCGACATACTTTTAGCTTTTTTTTTTCCGTACATTCAATAAATAGCTTTTTAGATAAATTAATAGGGACTACATAAGATATTGGCCTTTTTTTCAACATATCGTATTTAAACCAAAGATACGACTCTATTGAACTTGTTGAACTTCAAGGTTTGAATCAGTCACTATTGAGATGACAGGTGAGGCGATGAGTTTAAGCTGTCCCTAGAATACTGCTAATTTGACTGAAGTATAAAATTATCATTTTGTAACTCTTTTATATTTCGCATATTAATTGATGTAATTGTTTTAAATTGTCTCTAAATAGTTATTAAGGTACTAGATCTGCTTGCTGAAAATGATCACTCAACGCTACTAAGGCTGGCTCCTTTAAAGTAATAGCTTCAGCGGCGTAAATTGTAAACGTGTTTATTTATTAAATACTTGGCGAATACTTATGTGTTTTACTTCCCTTGTTGAAAGACGATAGAATGTATGAAAAGTCAGCAGACTTCGAATCCGATCATCCGTAATTGGCCCATTTATCACCCGATTTCTCCAACCGCCCTTTTTATGGAACCCTCATTGTATTCTAGCCAAATCGCGTAGCCATGGCTTGGAACAAGGTACCACAAACAGTTAGTGCAGACTAGACCATTATTTAACACAAGTGTTGTGATATACACGCATTACCTAACAGCAAATAATAAACTGGCCACGCTCATCTGATGAGCATTGCACCATATTCGCGTTGGGGCGCGGTATCGGGAAATGTGACGGTGACCCCGAGACAAATGTTTTACGATGCGGACGGCAGATGATATTTTAAAATACTTTTAGGGTTGAGTTTGTAGGCAGCGTGTTCGCCGGCGCGTGTAACAAGCAATCACTAACAAGGAGGAAGGGCTTATCGCGCATCGGAACGACATCGATGGCCTTCGCTTTTCCAAAATCACTCGTTTGTCTATTGTGTAGCTGGCCTTGTAACGTCTGCGTATTGTTCACGATGTCTTCAATTTTTGCTTGAACATGAATTTTCACCTTGATGATTTATAATTAACAGGCGCAATTGTGTGTTTTGTTTTATCTTGTTTGGCAACCTCTCGTTTGCATTGTTTGGAGACTAGCAATTTAGGGTTAGATATTTCGGTTTCTAAACATCTTAAATGAGTAGGCGATGGCGGAACTGAGTGTATCATGCGCTTTTGACTTGATGCTTTATGTTGTAGAACAAATTAATGTTGGTTAAAGTTTTATGACCGGCCGACATACCTACCTGTACCACCCATTTATTTGTATCTACGTAGAACCTGTTGGTACTTAGGCTGATGAACCATAACTTCCGCATCCAGTCTGTACAATGAAATCAAAGTAATAAATTACCTACCTCCGCAATATCTTACCAATGTGAATTATTAATCAATAAATAGATAGTGGAGTTGAGTGAGCCTAATGCTAATATATATTTGGTCAAACCTGAGCGGTCCTACAGTGGGCAGTCGCCCACATGTGGGAGTGTTCATATACAAACTTACAACAATGTCTGTAGGTAGGTTAATGTATGCTTACACCCCGTTGCGATATGTTAATCAAAAGATAAAAAAACTTTAAGCTTCCGTCGTAATACTCATCTTTGATAGGTTTGATACTTAATTAGACAACCCCCAATGCTAGGCACGGATCTGCACATATAATAAGGTCACAGTCTATCAAGCTAGTGGTTTAGCAGACAGCGACAGCGACAGCGCACTTGGACCTTACTCGGAAGGTTCGAAGTTCGAGCCCTATACATACGCCTTTTACATTTTGGATTTATGTGCGTTTTAATCAAATTGAATATCGCTTTAAAACGATGCAGGAAACCTGCATGCCTGAGTATTATTCATTGCTCTTTAAATGCGAGTTACTCCGACACAATAGAATATCAGTTGTTGCCTGCCCCCCCGTTTGTGCGCCACGCGATAGGTGTTTTCTCTTTGGCGTGTGAATCCGCACTTACGAGGGACCAGCCAACACTCAATCCAGATTTCAACGCTTGTTCGGCCGTCACTACTTTGGTTAGTATTGATTGTGAGGACTCAGTGGAGAAATAATAGTTCACTTTATTCACGATGTATTCCTTCATCGAGTGATAAATATATAATTCCGCTCCCGCACACATCGCTTGGGTTTGATCAGTGCTTTACACTGCACGGTTCACATACATTGCAATCGTAATGGAATGATAATCGTGCGTCCGTCACTTGCTCGTCAGTGAAAGACTGCGATTCGCGTTTATTAGAAAAGTCATTGGATTCGCGCCACGCGCCAGGTGGTAGGTGGCCCTTCCTCGTTCATATATATTGTGTTCTTCTGTTCGGTGATGTTAGGTCCACCAATCTCGGACTTCGTTGGATAATCCCAAAACAATATCCGAGTTCATGAGCGACATGCGGCGCGTCTTGCGTTTACTTTACCTAAGATTTGTATTCGCGTTCGCCGCTAGTCGAGCGTTTATGCTGAAGCTAGGGCGACTTGCCCCTAACCAAGGTCTTAGTGAATATGGTGCAGTCTTCCATTCTTAAAAAAGATGAACTCAAAATATTTCGTTCGTGGTACTTAGTACCTACTTGGTATTTTTTTTTAGGGAATGAATTGTTATTTTCTACAAATGTTTGCATGCATGCATGCATTATTTTGTGGTCATTCCTACCTGGAACAGGATCGGACTTTGAAGTCGGCTTCAAAATAATTGATAGGAAGTCCTGAGAATTATTGAGATGGACACCGACACTCCGATCGAACCACATAAGGACAGAAGAAAATTTTCTTACGTATCTCATCTGTGACATAAGGCTACATTCGTATGATTTTTTCAGAGATCTTTTCAGATTGGGCCAACTGAGTGCAGGATTGTAGGTGTTACTGAAAGCGTCATTAATTTTTTCAATACGAATACTCATAAAGTAAAAACCAAGAATATTACGCATAATTAAAACTGAATGCTATGTATCACATTATATACTTTTGATAAAGTTCCAAGGGACGCCGTAGTGCATTGCAACTTTAAGCAGTTATCTATTTTTTAACGTAAAAACTTATGTAGAGCTTTTAAACATGCGCTCGCCGGTGGTAGAAATGGTTGACTGGTAGGGAATGCCAACAGGCATTAAGTCCGCTCTTTGTAAAACCTAGATTTTGGCACACAATAAAGAATAAATAAATAAATATAAGTACGATTTATATAATTTTGGTGGTGCATTACTTCATTATCTAGTTGAATGCGGGTCAAATGTAGGATAATCTTCTCACGCCCGCCACACGTTCGACTCGGGACTGCGACAATAAGTGAACGTAACAAACAGAATGTATAGAAAATTTGAGATTTACCGCTATCCCGGTAACTGTTCCGCGTAAATATGAATTAGTTGAGTTCGCAGCGATGAAAACACGCACGCGGTGGAAACCATAATCGCCGTGAATTAGCGACACTTTCTTGGTAGGAGTCAGATTGGTTTCTGTGTGCCTTCTAAAGCGTTCTGTCATTATGGAGCATGAAGAGCTTTTTGTTAGATCGCAAGAATGCCACGCTGATTAACTGCCAAGGAAACATTAATATAATATAGTACAATTTCAGTTATTTGCTCTTCACAACAAGGTCTTAATAACTAAATTGTACAATTGGTGGATAATATTCTTATTTCTAAAGACTTAAATTTGCGAGAGCTTTGTACCATAGGGATTGCGAATGAATATCCACTGATACATTATTGTAAACATTGAAAACAATGTCTGAAAACTCGTATAAATAAATGCTGTGTCTAAGTAAATTTACTTTATGCATATCCGAAAATGATGAAACTATCATGAAGAGCGACGACTGTTGTGACCAAGGCATAGGGTGCCTTACCTAAAGAAAGGTCGAATGTGTATAGAATCTTATAAATATATATAAAGACAATCGCTGAGCTAAAATCACTAAAACTATCCAATAAATTAATCACAATAGATAAATACCTTTTATAACGTAGACACCAACTAAAAAAGGACTTTCTAAAGGATTATTATAGGACCCTTAGAGGTGAAATTGGTTATTTCATTTTGTATGAAAAACTTCTACCTTGGCGAAGCTGCGGGGAACCAATGAATTAGTAGTTTCCTTTTGAATTTGTCTAATAATGTTTTGTTGTTAATAACATTTTGAAATAGGTAGTTTGAGGCCACACCGTTTAGCCTGACTATCTTATCTCACTAATAATAAATGTGAGATTCGTTTGTTTGTTTATTTTAACTTATTCACGGCTAAACCATACTGCCGGTCTTCATAGAATATGGTAGAGAGATAGTTTGAGTCACGGAAAAAGGTCAAAGGATACCGGATAAAGATCCCGAGGGAATGGCCGCATCATAAATTTAACGCGGACGTAGTCGCGTAGTCGCAATTTCATTTTTATTTTAGCTTTATTACCTACAGTACCTACCTTACAACTTGCATGCGAATATAAATACAATTGACACAGATATAATAATAACTTAGATTTTTTACAACAGCTATTACATATTACATACATATTTTTCGCTACACATTCCTTGAAACACGTAAGAAAAGCATCCAGAGTGTGAATTATAACAAGGAAACTTTCACACGGTTCCGCAAGTTGTGTTGTTGTTGTGAATACGTGCTTTGTCGCTCTAGGTCAATAACGTAATCTCAACAAAACAACGTTAAGTAATAAACAATTAAATGTCTGTAAAGTTGTAATGTAACACATGTAACCTATTTAGGTGTAACTTGAATACCTGTATGTTTCATTAAAACTTATTGGTGTATTAATAAAATCGCAGGTGAGGGCGAGCGCTACAAATACTTAACTTTAATACCTTCTATACTTTTTGTAGAAACTTTGTATGCACCTTAGTTATTAAAAGGGCCCTCCCTTGTACCTTTGTAGATTAGTTAGGTCAATAACAATAAATTCAGACCTTAATGTAGCGAATATACTAAAACCATATTTAATAAAATAAGTGAAAATATAATAAAAACTGAAGTTGTAGTTTTAAAAAAAATGGATACTAGAACATTTGTGCACACACGAGTTAAAACAAACAGTTTTTTACCTATGACCGTATTTGAATACCCAGTAGGGGTAGTGCTTGTGTGGGTGCCAATCACACAAAAAAAGGAGCGACAATACGCA
>DWLO01001457.1:0-14927 GCA_018245335.1 Dalla quadristriga
GGGCAACTTATCGTCGGTCCCAGCTGTTATCATTCGATTGTGATAACCGTTGTAAGGTTTTGTCGAAAGAGTTTTTTTTTAATAATTATAAATAAATAAACGCTTACACAATCACACCCCCGCACTAACTTCCGAACTAACTTCAAAAACTTCCAACGCTTAGCTTGGCTACTAACTTCGTCAGCAACTGAAACCATACCTCTATTGGACCAACTGGAACCATACCTAAACCAGGCCTCCATAGTTGTGAGAACCCGTGCCCTGCAGTACCCCGCTAATGGGTAGTAGCCAATGAATTAGAAAAAATCCCTGGAAAATGTAGCAAGGAACTCCTCGCGTCTGCAACTGTCAAAGTTTTTAAATTTTCAAATATTTAAGACGTCGTCATTTCCCTTTGCGGAATTATTTCTAATCTTTCCTCCAAGTTTGCCACATTCATTTTACATTTTAATTCTACTTAGATACTTTATTCCCCAGTTTTTATCTTCTTTTAAAAACAATTACTTTTAAACGTCTTAGGATTTCTTTGGTTTTTTTAGGTAGATACCTTCCAATGTACTCTTACATCTCTCAAAATTGTATTTCTGAATAGTAATTTGGCAAGCGATAATAATTTAGAAATAATGACTAACTGAATAATAAATATAGGAAACGGCGGTTACCTCGGATACTTAGTAAGTAAAAGTAATAATAAAAATAAATTACTCAAGTAATTCAATATTTTCTTCATTCTCAGTTATTTTTTATTTCGCCTTCAGACCAATGATGTTCATCATCATCAGCATTATAGTCATCCGAATGAGAAGGGCTTAGATCATTGTCTTACACGCTGACCAACAACGGGTTGCTGGACCAATGATATGATAAATTACTTCTAATATCATTGCATCCATCTCTGCTACAAATAGATTGTTTTGTGCAGAGATGGATGTGGCAGTGGTAAAGCATTATGTCACCTGTGAATAAAAAAGTGCAGTATGGGCGTAAAGTTCACTTAACTTGTTAACACCTACTGAGGTATAGCCGTTTCTCGCAAGTTCACCGAAATAGTCTCACAGACCCAGTTTTTTCCATACAAACTAAAATACTTTAGGATGCTATTTCACCCTATTCTGGAGGGATTATTTAAAAATTCATTCGTAGGGGAGGTCTAAGTTATGATAAGTAATTTCAAAATGCAAGCCTCTAACTTCAACGTCTCGTCGTTGATGAATCAGTCACTTTGATCATTCCATAATTCTAATTTAAAATTAAAATGTCACGATTTCCTTCCTCTGAATTTTTTCACATTAATATGAACGTTATATTGCTTTTATAAAATATCGGACTGTGCTTTTCCAATTGAAGTAAATAAAGGATTAATTTCTGACAGTTATAATATAGTTCTTGTCAAGTTCTTGCCGGCCATTTCTTGCTACATTAGAACCTTTTCGCGACTTTAAAAAGACAATTACGCAAGCGAGTATTGAATAAAACTGAGAAGGATCGAGTATAAAGTTGTTTGTAGCAGCTGTCGTCTTGCGGACAGTTGTAATGGTAATGCGATTCAACGGTTATGGCGCCGAGCTCCGCCGAGAATGTTCGCAATAATGAAACGCTTAACGATGCCGCCTCGGAATTAGTCCAATATGCGTGTGTTTGGTACTAGGGACTGCAGAATACAGGTAAGGACGCTTTTAAAACTACCTACTTATTGCTCCTACGTGACTATTAGTATTCTAAAGGGGTTTTAGCAAAATCTAGAGTAAATGTACGCTTTAACACTCGCACCCCCCCACTAGGATTTCATATGCTACGGGTGTTGGACTCACACTGAAAATATTATAAGTGATTAAGACAGATATAGCTAATCAGTATACAAATATTTGTTCGATTCTCGCATTGACACTTGCGATTTTCAAAGCCTGGTGGGGTAACTTCTAGCATGAAGAGATTATTACAAATATACGCTCATGTACCAACATAATATTCCACCAGCTTTTCCAGACAACCTTAAGGTGAGGAGTTATCACAAGCCGTTATAAAAAGATAGGATGCACGTAAAATTACAGGAAAGGTGCGTTCTTCTGGAATAAAAAGTAACCTAGCAGTCTAGTACTCTCTTATTAACTAAAAATTCACGTCGATTTCTTGCCTCGTAAAAGAAAGACAAAACACAAACCCAATTTCACATTTACAATATTAATAGGATTTAAGATGTCTGTAAGAAAATTTATTTTGTATTCTTAAAACTATTCATAATTAAGGTAAGTACAAAAAGAGTTGAATTATACCGCAGTGTTCTAGTTTTACAGGACTGATTGAATATATCGGATAAAACATACACTGGCACCTCTAGAGGTTTCGGGAGTAAACGCCGAGCTACGTTCCCTCCAACAAATTGAAAAGCAATGAACCGCGGAATTCAATTTCATATTGAAAGCCATTCATCTTTGCCGCTTCTTCGAGACCGTCTGAAAGCGTTACATCTCGACTTTACCACTCTGCTTCATCCTTTAAAAAAGTTCACCTCAAGGTCTGTAGACATCCACAACACAAGGTGAAGAATCGAAAAAGTTTTAAATGAGAAAATGTTGGAGGAATATTTATCATTCGCGATGAATGACGTAATAACTCGACGCCGATACAAATCTGTTCATTTCTGGTTGTGTATTCTGTCAGTAAAGAAATTAACTTGTCGTCATTAGTAACTTCTGCTGTTCATTAACTTCTTGGAGCTCTTTTAGGTGGTAAATGCTAAATATGATACGAGTAAATGTATTTATATCTAAATACACGTGTTAGACGGACCTTTAAAAATAAGGTTATCAGGAAATTGTTTTTTTTTTAATGAAATAAGATAGCAAACGAGCGTGCAGTCTCCTACTCGCCTAAAATAAATTGTTTAATATTTCGTTATATATTTAAATTAAATAAGAATATGGTCAATGAAAGGCTAATTGTTCCCTTGAAGGGTACGCAGGTTCCTACGACACAAGTTTTTATCTTAGTGTAGGGTCTGCGCGACATCTATTGTGTACAAGCCATTTCTGTATTATTTGAGTGTAATTTTACTTGTATTTTTTTATAAAATAAAGTTATGTTATTATAGTAATAGGTGTTAATAGATTAATTAGTTAATTAGAATTCGTTTGTAGGTAATTGAAATGTGGGAGTTAGGACCCGAACACAATTGCTGAAAAAAAAATATTCCACTACAGAAATAGGTGTGGCGGTAGTACCGCCCCGCGCGAACCGTATACAGGTTCTACCATCAGTCGTATTGTAAAGTCGTAATATGTTTTAAAAGGAATATTCTGATCTGCGCGAGCACCCATCCATATAATATAAGAACAAAGAGTGTTGTAGAAACGTTTTATTGTACCGAGTTTATTGCTCGGTGTTCTGTTTGTCGCGCTGAAGAAGAAATTTAGTTCGAGAGTTTCGGTTAGTTCCAAACTTGAAGTAGAGAAAAATGTCTCTATTTTCCTACATGTTTTCGAATTTACCGAAGAAAATAGTTTATAAAAGACTCTACAGACGTAATTTATTCGATTTAGATTTTTTTTTACATTCTAATTGTTTCTATTTTAAGTATGGTCAACGTATATAAGTATATCGTTGAACTGTTTATAGGGTTTTGAGTACCAGCTTGAGATAAAAAGAACAGAAAGAGAAGGGAATCAGAATGAAAAGAGAACCAGCTTATACACACTTGCCTAGTTTTTTGTAAAAGAGTAATAATAATAATACACTTTATACTCTCATGAAAGACATGTTGACCAGGCTTATTCTTGCGTCGGGTGATCGGAGGGCTGACAGTAGCTAGCCCAAAAATCAGTATTGCCATACAAAGAGGCAACGCTACCAGCGTTCTGGGCACTATGCCACATGGAGGAGTTTTAAATGACATATTTCATTTATAATATTTTAGTAAATAAACATTATTCGTATAATAATATAGTGCAATATTTATTTTCTTAATCTGTCAAATATCTAGACGGGATATATATTCACTATATGAGGTTAAACCTAAGATTTACCGAGAAAATACTAGTAAAGGTCAGAACTTAACGACTATGACAGAAAAATTGGGGCTTTTTTCCGTTGAGACTTGGTAAATCTTAGGTTTTATTGTAAAATCTAGGATTTCCCGGAGATCGAACTTATACCGACAGTAACATATACACTAAACGTGTGGACGAATATATCTCAAGTTAGCGATACGTCTCTCACTCAATGGACTTGCAATTGCATAGCAATTCCATTCCTAGAGCTTGTCAACTTGCTCAATAAACACGGCAGCTATTACTGACACAAACGGAGACACGGAACGGTATTAGGGAGAATTAGACTAATATTTATTTAGTCCCTCTTATATGAGTCTCATCGATGAGATGTTGATATATCACCATACTAATATTATGAAGAGGACAGGAGATAGGTATATTTGTTCGCTTCATTGTCGCTTTATTACAAAACATTATTTTGACATGACATCGAAAAGCACGTCATACCTGATATGCAAACTCCGGACCACTGAGACTGCTTTCTATGATATTATTAATATCATAGTATCATATCATTATATATCTATCATATCATTAGTAAGTAAGTACCTAAGTCATATTAATAATACCATAAAAAGAATATATTTAAAAAAAAATTATGTGATGAGGATAGCAAACGGGCTTGAAGTCCCACAATCCACAGCCATCCATGGATATATAACAGACGAATAGGACTGAGCGAGTTAGTAAGTTAGCCCTGTTAGTATTAAGTGTCAATAGGAATATTAGTTGATATAAGTATTCTTTAGTAATAGGACTGTGGGAGTAAGAGATAGGACCGTAAGAGTAAGTTAGTCACGTTAATAAATATGTAATCGTTAGTAATTATATGTAACAATATATTAAACCGAATCTAAACTAAATTGATGACTAATTATGAATGTGACTTTCTGTAAAAAATAAATATATCAAAAAGCATTCAAACAACAAAACGTCCTCCTCTCCTCTAATTGGCTGTGCCCTACAGGGTCCATGATGACTTTAATATCTAGGCTTAAACCACCTATGTGACAAATAGCATGGAATAACAATATGAATATTAATTGTCCTATTCGAAGTTGGTCACAGATGCCTTGCTACCCATGAGGACTGAGATTGTCGCCTCTTGTACAAGTGTAACCGGCATCCTCACCTTTCAGACTGGAACACAACCTTGGGCTTTCTTTTTGCGGTGGAGGTCTTTTGAGTCTCTTTTATTTCCTTTACCGACTCGCTTACTTCATAATGGTATCGTTGATTCATTAAGACTCCTCTATTGATAATGGGAGTAAAGGTTAGACGATATACCTACCATATACCGCTTTCAGTCGTTCCCTTCAAGGTTCATTACTCGCCCCACGTAGTTTCCATGGCAATGTATTAACTCCGTTGTGCCCATCCATGTTATGCTGTAACAACCGTAAGTGCTAGTTCACATTAGGTCGGACCGACAGTTTAACGGGACGACAAATGTGTCGGATGCAAAATTGGCATAATAATATTAAAATATCTCTAAAATGTCCGTAATTTTATTGTCTACTATGATATCGGAGCACCTCTTTCAAAAGTTTACCATAATGGACTTTTACAATAATAATTATAATGTGCGAGCAATTAATATGTAAAAAGTGCCAGTCCTCTTAATATATTTATGTATCTCTTTAATTTACTTTCCAAACGTGACTTTGCCCGCGAATCCACCCGTGTAAAAGTATTATTATTATTTTATTGAATGAATCAAAACGGATACACCAATTACACTGATTAATAATGTCATCAAATAAGATGTAATAAGTATGTTTTTCTATACAAATTATCTTCCGCAATTTTAGAATTTATAAACTATCTTCACATTGTTAACACTGTGAAAAATCACGTCAATCCGTTGCTGCATGAAAGAAGGACAAACCAACTAACACACATTAAGAAGAGATTTTTATTGACATCGGATAGAGGCTGAACATTGGGCTGAAGCTCTGTTACTTTAATTTTGATTGGGTTTGTAGACGTTTATTTTCGTTGCGGAATTTGAAGCGGCGAGGAACATTATTCTTTTATCTTATAATATGATTTGGGTCTAATTGGGTATTTTCAAACAAACACCCAAAGTTCGAATAAATAAATACACGACAAGATCAAGATTTTTAAAAAGAGATCTTAACGGAGATGCTGTTTTACTGGGTCCTTGAATGGATACCACGACTCGGTGAAAGGGCACACTTGATCAAACATTATAAGGGACATTCGTAGGACGTATGTAGGATGTATTTTCGACGTGATTTGATTATTAAATATAACATAATTGAGAAAAATAGAACCCGAGTAACGAAACGAGATGTAAATATCTAATAATACCAACCCAAGCGGGCACCGCTCGAAAAGATTTGGTTTATACCTTATCCCCACCTTTTCGAGTGATCCCAAGCGGGGCTATACAGGTGTATTAAAACAGGTGAAAATAAATGAAAAACCACTTTATTGTATAAATGTATAAAAAATTATACAAGAGGCGGGCTTAATGCTAGTACAGCATTATATTCCAGCCAACCTTTGGTAAAGTGGAGTAGATGAGGGCAATGCACAATATTGGTTCTCCCTTCTTTTATTTCATATGATCGCCCCGCTGTCGTCGTAAACGCGACCTATTAGGTACAAATTAAATCGCGCATACTTATTATTCGAGTACCTACGTAGATGAAGTAGCTACACGCACCTCCATTTATCCAGTATCCTGTCTTCAACCAAGCCCATTTTAGGGGCATTATTAATGCGTTTAACAATGATGAAACCAACAGTGAAACAAATCTTAGCCTAATAACTAATATTACTCGGACAAAGGTCACGAACGCAGGGACAACAGCACAATAAAGTGAGTTATGGTTAGTCGACACCAGGTAAAAAGTGGGCAATAAGGGAATTCCACGCCAATGGGTGGAACATTGTAGCATTAGTCATCACAATGTCTACTTGGTGACATTTGGACAGCGTTGACAAATGATAGCTTTTATTGAATAATTATCGCGTGGCTGAACCGTCACGAATCAAGTAAATGTGGGGGAAAACGTGATATACAACGAGGCATTAAGTCAACACATTTACGTTCGGTATCCCGCCTATTAATCCATTATTCCTTATGTTATTAATTATTCATAAGTGTATGGATGTTCGGGCATGTGCGAGTATATTTTCAAAGATTTGAGAATGAGTATTAAACTAACAAGACTTGAATCACACTCCGAAATTGACAAATCAAAAGTAATAATAGTTCAGGACCTTTGCTTAAATCAAAAAATCTAAATCAAAAAAGTTAGGTACGGTACATGCCTATCGCGCTTGATCTCAAAACCTATAACCATTGACCAGTATCAAAGGTTTCGTTTAGTCGCTCACAAACCATGGTCTTGTTTGCCCGTACAGGACAACATAGTGGAATTCATATTAAAGATGTCTCACTGTCCCTGTTGTTGGTTATTAAATGTGTACGATTCTAGAAAAGTAATTCTGTGGGTGCGTGTTTACGTGTTTACGCATCTAGCACATTTTTCTGTAACGCGATGTGTTAGCGTCCTGTATCTTCCAATTTGTTTTAATCTAAGGTTACGACTGATAAAAACTACTTTTGTAAATAGAGGAAAAAAGATATTGGAATCTGAATAAAAAATATAATGTAATAGAGAAATCAGATACACGTACCTATACAAACTCAAGTAATCAGAAGTATAATTGTCAGTATTAATAGCATTTTTGGACAATACGTATTTTTATTATTTGTGGTTCGATTTCAAATTATCTCTCCTAGTCTGTTCAGGACGTTATCCAAATAGACGGGTTCAAGGAATTCTATTGGCCGTACCGTAGGACATGCCTCAGTCACTTTGTTGTGTTAATTATTCTAGATAGGGGTCTTGTCCGCTTTGTAACGTAAATAACAGCATATACCGGTACCTCGTAAACAGATTTTCATTTGCGATTTAGCGATAATATCACTTTCACTTTCTGAGAAAGACATTTGATATTCATATCTGGGTATAAGGAGCTTTCCTTGGCATAATCAAATAGCAGACAGACGTTTAGTTTTAGGAGCGAAGGGAAACAAGGCCAAGATTCATCGTTCGTAACGATTACGTAGGCATTAACGAGCCGTCTATCGAAATTTACTTTCTATGTAACCTAATAAGTAATTTTTCATATTTTTAAAAGCTTCGTTTCGGTAGCCTAATTTCGGTCCACTACATGCTCGTTAGCTGCTCTTTTGGTAAACAACACTATGGCATGTTTTATAATGCTATTTAAACTTAAATTGTTACATAAGCATAATAGAAATTCATAAAAAATACGTAAGTTCGAAAACCAATTTTGGTGACATTAAAAGTTAAAATGTTAATAAACATCGGTAAATGTTATCGTCTACGACGTAATATACCGCGAAGCTTCCAAGTTGACCTTACAATAAAACAGTAAATTTACTGCATTAAAAGTTAACGATCCCAGAAAGCAGTGCCTTCGGCGCCCAAATTGCTTATTTTGACCGGCTTTATTTAATTATGCATGCGGGTCGAAAATGTTACGTCGCTGTCATAACCAGGCTAAGTGTGTAGTACTTGTGTTAAAAAATGGATAGAATAAGGTTGTTACTTGGGTAATATATTTGCATATAAATTTCTTCTTAAAATTCGGCAATATGACTAACTAGAACACCATTTATACTCAACTTTATCCGAGTCTCCCCGTGCTTTAATATGTGTGGAGCAATCCCAATTGTCGGAAGTTTGTGGTGAATTTATTATCAGCTAGAATTAGTGCCCTATGCAAATTCTAACGACACTAAACATGCGTAAACGGCATTGATTTAATAATCCATGGATCACGATATATTAATAAACTTTATATAGTACCGTGAGTCATGAGTGAGTCGTTTCTTCTCTGAAAACCCCACGTAGACGCGGTGGTAATGAACTGAACCTAATTTTCCAAAAATTTTTTATTTTATTTTACTTATTTAATAAGCTTATTTACGATTATAACATTGTATAAAATAAAAAATACCCGTACTAATCCTTCTTTCAACAATCAATAATAATTGAGCACAACTTACAATTTAAGCAGACGTACTCGTAAACAAGAAAAAGCTAAAAATCAATAATTTTTACTGAAACCCTGAAATAGTTGAAAAAATAAAAAGCAAAAAAATTAAATATGTATTTTATAAAAATACAAAATAATAAATTCAAACAAAACTGTGTTTCTAACGGTTTTAGAAGTTTCGATCTTACTTATATTATAAACGAGGCTTTGTCTGTGGCTCCGCCCGCGTAAAAACTCGATTATCTATCCCACATGAACCGTGCATTTTTCCGAGAGAAGGGTTACACGCTGGCTAATTGTGAGTGGTAGACTCACGCGTGTTTAAAACATTAAGGAGAACTCTCAGGAGTACAGATTGTCCGTCGTAGTAAGTGCATAGTTTAACTAATTAGCCCTAAAAGATCTGAAAGTTGACAGCCAGAGACATATCAAGACCATTCAGACTAGTTAAACAGATATACCTACTACATAGCCAGAATACTAACTTAAGATAGATTTAATAGCCCATACACGTCCCAAATACACTGTTCCGTCAAGGAGTTATTGCTTTTTAATTCCAACATCAGATCAGCTTTATACCATAACAAAATAATAGTACTGTCATCTGAACAACCCAATTGCCAAGTATCATGTCCGTAAAACTATTATTAGAAGTGGGTGGAAAGGTTATTCGTCGATTCGTTCGGTTCGTATGTTAAAATACCTTGAATCTAGAGATATAGGGTATAGGTTTCTAAATTATTAATATTATTATATTGTAGCATAATGCCTATTCAAAACTTAAACCTGAAAAACTTACTACGCCAAACGAAACTGTTTAAGTACCACGCTTAAGCTGAACCAGCTGCACGTGGAGGAAAGTTTAAATTGGGAACTTTCATAACACTTACTACTTAAAATTATATATTAAAATGCAAAATTTAACTATTACCAATTCTAGTTAAGGCTGGAAATGGCTCTATTTGTGTAACTCCATTAATTAGAAAGCAGTAATTTGACTATATGTTCAACAACATATACCAAGATTTTGTGGGATTTGATTACTGAAAAAGTTATGCAGAAAATTCAAAGAAAAATTTAAAAACCAACATGACTAGATCCGTGCTCACGTTATTTTTCTCACATACAAAGCTCTACTTGAATAGGCATACAGTTTTCCACCATGAGTGAGGGTCGCCCTTCGCACAGTCGCATTTGACCATTTTTGTAATCTCTATACCTAAGTATAGTAGAGTGTCAAGCAGAATATTAGAGTAGAGTTTATGAAGGCGGAAAGTAGTAGTGTAAACTTACCTTCATGATTCTCCATTTGTTGGGATAACAAGTATTGATAGTAGAAATTAACTAATAGGCACCAAAGTATTCAATTTAAAGTAAGTAAAATATTAATATGGTTTCGTGACAATATTATAAAACTAGTCCCACAAGAAGTGATTGTTATTATGGCTTTTACTAACGTGATACTTTTTGTACAAAATTCATTGGCTAGACTGCCTTTGGTCAAAGATGGTATCGGAAACTTTTCGGAAATCAAAGGAAACGAAAAAATCAAAGGACCATAAAATTTATTCTTCTGATAGAAGTCACTCCAAGCGTAGATTTTATTGCAATTCAATTTAAAAATGTTGAATTCTTTAATAAAAGTTTTAATTATTATCATTGTACTATCGCTACTGACAGATAAAGATGGAGTAGGCCTCTAATTGCATGTAGTTCGCTATAATAATCTACGTCTATCTAGATAATTTAATTTCCGTTGGACACACGCTTGCACAAAATTTTTGTCAAAATAAGTTCACCGCGGTCTCACAGCCCGTGCACATTCTACGGAAGGTATTGTGTAAAGGTAGCATTCGGTTCTTAGCGACCACGACCCAGCGAGCAAGCGAACATGATCGTAGGTCCGCGACCGAATCGCGCCACCCATGGTAACCTCAACATTGGTTGTGTGGTTGCTATAGTTGTGACTTTCGGCTCCATCGCGCGACCACGCTGCCTCTGGAGCGACCGACTCAAGTCGCTGTCTGTTACGCCCACCGGTCGTGCATACATCCGCCAGTGCTTCATAATCGTTCATACAAAGTACTGAGAGTCACGTGCCTCGGTCGCGGTCGCGCGTCGCTGTCGCTATGCCGAATGCTATGCTACTTTAATGCAGGTTTGAATATCCATTGTAGCACGGTTTGCACGGTTCTTGTGTTAGATATATTGCAAGATTGTAGGTAGTTTTGCACATTGCATTGGTCTCCATCAACCTGCATTGGAGCAGCGTGGTGGAGCGTGGTCCAGGCCTCCTTAGTTGTATGGAGAGACCCGTGCCTGCAGTGGGCCACAACGGGTCGCAGCTCAGTGTAACATTCCTGATTAATGTAGTTTTTTCTCGTAAAAACAGACCGTCAACGCTGATTTTAATACAGAAAGATCAAAGAATTTTGAAATCAGAGAGTACTCTCTGATAAAAACGCCTACGTGAAAGCGCAATGTTTCCTCAAATTACACAGAAAAAATTATTTGAAACTCCTTTACTATGCTTTGAAATTTTACCCGTAACGAAAAATGGTGGGTCTTTATTCATAATCATCGGTTGTCCACTGTAAAGGAATATTTGTGAAGCTCGCTCATTACAATAACAATATCTTTTAAAGATAAAAGGCCGAACTCTGGCTTATTGTTCTTTCCTTTCTCTTTTAAAAATTTCCACCTCAAAGAGTAAAATAAAATTTCAACAAGTAGGTACACTTTCTCCAGAGACATAGGTAGGTACATCTGTGACCAGCTTCGAATATGACAATAACTAACTGGACAGTTTACTAACAAATTTTACTCCCATAGTCCTATTTCGTACTAACGAATACATACCAACTAATAATCCTATTAACAACTAACAGAAATAAGTAACTTACTAACAGTCCTTCACACAGTCCTTTTTGAGGTTTGGCACAGATGTCTATGGTCGAAAGCGGCTGGTGGGACTGTATCGTTTGCTATTCACATTAAGTTAAAAAAAATAAGTCCTAGCTACAGACTAGTGTTTTGATGATGCTTTTTCATTTATGATCAACTTGATTCAGGGTCCTCGTGAACGGAGTGCCTAATACGATAACCATAACAACACGTGGGTCAAGCACTGCCGACGGCAGTGTATAATGATTATCGTTAACTGTAAAAAAAAATTGTACTGATTTTTCTTCCAAGACATCTGAGAATAAGGCTAGAAGGTACCTATTAAAAGTTCTTACTGGATTTTAGATGGATTTATTGATATAGATAGATTATAGTAAGTATTATGTACTAACCAACTAATATTCCTATCAATACCTAATGAAGTAACTAACAAACACTAACAGTCCTATTCTTACAAACCCCTCCGAAATTAATCTTAGCTGTTCATGGTTGTCACAAGCCGCTGCCGCGCATGCCTAATTGTTCCTTTAAAAAATAGGATTTTTGTACTAATCGAGCATTTGGTGGACACTGTTATTCTTGAATACCTACGACGACTAGATTTAAGAGTACTGGGACATCCAATTTAGTGTTCATAAATAGAACATAGTTGAGGTTTATAACTATTTAAGTCCAGTCTTAACAGTTCAAACCTAGTCACAATTCAGAGTACTTACGCTCACCTCTATGTGATTGTGGAAACCTCACTTATGGACCGAAATAAATGGTTATTAATAAATAATACATTGCATCACGGTGGAAATTAGCGATGTGATGGTACCGGTACCGTACCCCAGCTCGAACACCTTCACAAACATTGAAGTTGTAGAATCTATGTAAAATAAAAGATCGTGTAAGATCGTGCGTCAGATATTGCCTTCATACCTAGGAATGGCCGTATGACCGAGGAGGCCGTAGTTTATCAGTGGAGCGAGTTTAACCCAAATTAATGTTTATAAATATGAAAATGGTTATTTCATTAAAAAAAAAATTTGTTATAACTTTTAAACACAACTTTTAAAATCTTAATTGCGGCTAAATCGACACTTGGAACGACTTCAGCAAATCAAAAGAATAATTACTATCCTCCTTTGATTCTCGTCCCTCTTTGATTTCCGAACGCTAATGAGTTTTGTATCGAAAGTACTTACAACTTAGTATGAAAGAAATGAAATAGCAGACACTTCCCGCGACAGCGCAGGTTTTATAATACCGCCAAGAAACTTTTAAATTGCAGAGATATCATTACATTACTTCATCTTCTAAGGTTGGTGGTTTGGCTTTATCGCTAACCAAAAAATTGGTTGTTTCCTAATAAATCACCTACGCTGCAGCCATGGTGTTTTAGTGACCATTCTATAAAATAGTGTTTTTAGGGTTTAGTTTGACTAATAAACTAAGGACATACGCACAAATGTAAAAGTGTAAAAAATAAAAATTAACACTTCAACACACATCACTAGCCTGAAGAGCTGACGAAATAGATAAATAGTCATGCTAAAAAGAAACGTGGCATTCCACATTCTGCCCCATATTTCTTCACCATGGTGGGCAGAACTTAGGTGTGTTTTTCAAATACCGCTGAGTTGTATAAATGCCACCGGCCACCTGATGTTAAGTGGTTACAGCCGTCTATGGACACGTGCAAGCGCCAGGGATCTCGTACGTGCGTTAATTGCCGGCTGTCGTAATTATTAATAAAAGTAATTAGTCCTGGAGTACAGAAAACTAATTACTTTTAATTTAGGCTAACTTAGAGACTAAGACTAAGACATCAAGCAAATAACATCAAATTTTAATAATCACAGCATTGAGCCGATTTTATTCACAATAATTACTTTAAATACTTGTAATTTGCAGTGTTCTAATAATAAAATATAAAAACGATAAAATATGAAACAGCAACACTTCCTGGCAATACTTCCCTCGTAAATAAAAAGTCTCGATCAATTTTCTCACGAACAATTTATTTATTATTTTCGTTTGGAGCGTTCGAGTGTGTAAAGAAACGAGATATCGGCAGGGATTGTGGGCATAAATCATTTTTCAATTCAATTTAAACGACACAGTGTTGTTGTAGCGATATGGTTTGAGGAAGGCGCTTAAGGATGAGGGTGGATACGCCAAAGCTTTAATTCCCTATGCTATTGAACCCTGTTTGTTTTTAAAACAGCTTCCGTGTGTATATAATAATTGTAAGCTTCTTATTTCCGAGTATGCGAAGACAACGCGTTGTTTTTGTAAGAAACTCGGAATTTATTTGAGCTTAGTTTATTTGTTGCTTTTTAACGTGATTTTCTTGAGTTCTATTGAATTATATTGAACTACTCATTGACAATCATCGTTGTTGTTCATACTTTATTCATAAATCAGTTATCTTGAAGTTAAGTTCTGTTGTTATAATGCAAATAACATTAACTAAGAATAATATTGTAATGTGTATGTAGTATCAACCCACCGAGCATTGTTTATGTTACAATATTTGAAAATATTGTTAGTTTTATGCAGTTTATTTAAGACAAAAATCGTAAAATGATGAATATTTATGTTTTATTTTGGTTACTAAGTAACCGCTTGTTTATACGATTAAATAGTCACGATGTCTTTTGATATGGCACGGTACCTAGTCCAGTATTAGTAATAGGTAAGTACCATACAACTATACACTATAGCTTTTGGTGAGGTTAATAAGTAGTACATTCTAAGGAAATTAAAAAATAAACTGAAACTCTTAAAATTATTCTTGAATATCCATAAAAATCCAACGTCACCAAAACAATTTTGGCTTACTGTTTGTCATATCCAATACATGACCAAAATATGACCAAAGTCGGCTACTATAAAATTATAAAATTGACATGGTGTGTCGAC
>DWLO01001458.1:0-14923 GCA_018245335.1 Dalla quadristriga
CTAATAAGACATATGCTCGAATTGAGTTACGCATACTCACAGGCTTCTGTTAACGTCATCTATGATTTCAAATTGAAATTACAAAGAAATTCGCCATCTTTGTTGACACTGCGTAACATGGGTCTCTTTCATTCTAATAATGATTTTCCACCGGCCAAAATTGCAGAATGGTATTTTGCGTTTTCTAAAAATCTACTTTTTTGGGTTAGGCTTGTATATCAATAAGGGTGCGATCATCATCATTTCTCCAACCCGCTTGTCGCTTATCCCTTACAATAGCATTGCTGATTCCCGGAGGACACCCCGTTGTCGTCAATTGTTTCACTTGCCCTCGTAAACACGGCTTAACGATGGTGTCTGGTACCACGCGCACTGCACTCACGCGTCACAACACGACAAATAAAATTATCTTTACGTGCAGTTAGTCCTTCTACGCAAGATTTATGGCACGTTTTCAATACAACTGTTATAGAAGCAGCTTTTCTGACGTCATCATTGGTACATTACCAATCGTACCAAAGTACCCTTCGTAGGCAAAGATATATTATAAATGCGAAAGTTTGTTGAGATGGATGTATGTTTGTTACTTACTACGGAACGGATGTGAAGTGATAAAGTTCATTAAAAAATGGCTATATTTAAAATAAAATAAAAAATACACTAAAGAGGCCACTTAAATTTCACATCTCTCGCTCCCACATTCTAACTTTTTCAATTATTGTAAAAAACTAGGTAGGTATGTAGACTTTTGAACAATGTTCTTCGATATTATTGTTGATAATAAAGTTACCTTCGTGTTTCGTTATTTTCGTTTACCTAGTTTTTGATAGAGCAAAAGGGCGATAACAATTATTGTCATTTTTTTCTGTTATATACAATATGTCTAAAATGTCCGTAATTTTTATTTCAACAATGATATCGAAGCATATTTTTCAAAAGACGCCTCTAATAACTCCCCCGAGCCACTTTTTCATCACTGGGCGGTCACCGCTTGTCACCGCTGAAGTAAGTAACGTATTAGGTACATAATATGGTGTTACAAATAGGACATTCCATCGTCCTCGGGAACAATAATGCAGTTACAGAAAGAGCGTAGCAAATGTATAGCTAGCAAAAATTATTCTACTAAGATATAACAATCTAAATTCGTGCCTAAATTAAAGCTAAAGTAAACACTTTATTCTGGATTCCTGATAGTAAAAACCAGTATATTTTGGGAGTTAAAGTCAAGAATGCAAGACAAGAAACGTAATAACACAGTCCAGAAACAAAAAAACCTCTTTACCTACATAACTCCTTGCCTAGTCTCAGTTGTGAAAAACAAACACAGTAATCCAAGCTTAATAATAAAATATTAAACTATTAAATGTTCTTACATTTATGTTTGTCCTGAACGAAATTTTAAATTGTGAACTCAACGTTGAACTCGCATCAAAGACAGAAGAATTTCTAAGGTCACTGGCACTTCGAATTTATTCAGTCACCGTAGAATACAAGGGTAGACAGGCTGGCATAAACCTTTTACCACAAATTATCATCACTACTTTATAGTAATTATGATATACCCAAGATAATATTAAAATAATTTGATGGATGGTTTGATAGGTGACCGAGAAAGTGAGCAATTTTGGTAACTGTTTTTAGCTCAATTTGTAGACGATCATTTAAAACGAAAGACAGAACCAATTTTGTATGGTCGCTTAGCTGTGTCAGCCCGCCCATACATGATAATACACAAAAAAAAGAATAAAAAGTCTGTCACTTAAAACGTGGCATTACGTGGCACCTACCGATATAGTAAAAACAAAATTGGCTATCATATTTTCAATGTACGTACCTACTTAATCAATCTGCATTATCATGGACATCATCATTTCCTCAAGCAAACTACTGAGCACAGGTATTTGTATCTATTTCAAACTGACCCGACCCTATTCCGTAATAAATATGTTACAGGGCCCAAAGGGAACGGAGATTGTAATAACGAAACACAATAAAGATAGGTATCTAACGCAACGCAACCTTTTTTTTGTTTACGGGGGAAATATCTTCAACAGATACCCGACCTCTAGGGTGAGAGATCGGGCTATAGAGAATCACTATTAGCACAGTGCAAAAAGTCGTACTTCCTACTTATAATCAATATTCCATAATGTACATCGTAATAAGCAATCCACGCAATTAAATGCCAGCCTTACACTCTACGAGTACCTAAGGTAAATTTTAAATTGTGAGCGACTATCTCCTTGAAAACCTACGACTCGAGATTTGTAACTGAGTGGTAGAATACGCGAGCTCAGGAACTGCCCACAAAAATGTTAATAGGTAGCAATATAGGTTGATACATGTGTAATTGTGTACCGTTAATTGGCAGACTCAACTATGTTTATAATAATATGCAACACGATAACCCGACGTGCTTGAGGTCGGTCGACCCGATAATGTGCTCCGATGTCGCTAGAACGCTGGTGTTATTGTCAAACGAACGCGATGGGCCAATTAGACGGACTTACCGAGGATTGTAGGCCATTACTTTAAGAATAAGTACGATTTTTTCGTATGGACATTTTTGCTGACTCTATTAGCGAATTGCGAGACAAGAACATCGAATAGGTGGCGACCCGGAAGAACTCAGCCAGCCGAAGATAAAAAGAAAGGGGGAAGGAGTCCCAGAGTCTACACAACCTTTTCTGTTAGCCCTATGACGAGACCGGTACACTGGCGAGCTGGAAGACAAAAAGTCTGGGAGTACGACACCCATTAGCTTACATTGTGCGACCCAAAGCAACTTGAGACTTGTACAAAAGTAGGAATGCGATGTAGATACCCATTAGTGTTCGGAAAAGTTTTCTGTAGTTAGCTATCGCGTTACCCACAGGGAAAAACTCCTATTTCTGTTCTAAAATTTACGATTGAAATATAGTCGTGGACTTTCTTATATCAGCCCCCGAAATATTATTAACCCGCCATTGCCACAACATACCTTGATAACAGTGTTTAAAGTCCGCACTGTATCCTGATCAAAACCGTGGTTCGTCTGTATAGGCGCCCATGTTATCTTTAAATGGATCCAAACAATCCCAATTGCGATCCAAGGACATAGGTGTAAGTACCTACTGCGACGGAAAATTTTGTTGCCCATGATATTACAGGCTTCTATCAGTAAAATATAATCTACGGAACTCCAAATTTTACGTACCTACCTACTCCTTTTCCTACTACTTTTTACGCTTCTATATATATTTATGTAGGTATCATATCCTTCCCCTGATTCCACCACGCCGACTGGTTTTATGCCATCTGAATCCAACTGTTTCCCGTTATAAGATTAGGCAATACTGTATGCTGTTGGTGTCCTCAGGTCATCAGTTTACTTGGTCGAGGGGCAGCCTGTGCTCTTTTTTCGTAGTCGTGGTCTGCATTGGACCTTTCAACTTCCTTTTGCGATATCTATCAATTGTCTTAATACATATGGACTACAACCCAATAACAGCCCACTGGAGATCTATCTAGTTCTCAAGTTACGTAACAATTAATACACGCTCAAATAAGACGGTAACTTTATAAACAACGGTTGTACTTATCTAAATGATTCGCTTAATTAGATAATGAGTAATTATGTTGTTTTGCTAAGAGGAATAGTTTTATCTGAGTTTCATTAATTTAACAATGTACCTACCGTTTAGTTCAGGTTGAGTTCACTGGAAGAAATCCTCTTTCTGCTTTTATCTAAGGAAGAAAACCTGTTTACTTACCACGTGTAAAAATATCAAAGAAATTAAAATAACACAATAACAAAAAAAAACTACAAAAATTAGAATATGTTACATCTTTATTATTCCATTTTCTAAAGTAACATTAACACCGATGTTGTTCTGCTCAAACATTTTGCCAAACAATGAACTGTATAACTCATTAGTGCTGTCTTCATTCCAAGTGAGAGATTTCTCGGGGGCCATATAATTGACTAACTTATTATGCACTACATATTTTATCTTCCGCCCTTTTGTTGCCTTTGTATCCACTTTCCTTTTCATTTTACTTCTCATTTGCTGTAATGCAATCCACTGTCTACTTAACTGCACAGGGTCTGATATATCTGCAGATTTGCACTCAATGAGTTCCCTTAACAACTGATGATAGAAGTCACTATCATCAAATATTTCCGGAATGTACTCGTCATCGTCTTTTCGTTCCTTTGTCACCGGATGAACCTCATCACTGTTTTGATTGCTGCTCACTTCTATGGGCTTGTACCCTATTATGTCATACTCAGACCGTTTAAGTTGTGTACGCCTTATTAGTTTATGTCTATCAGATAGGATGTATGTTATCTGTTGTAAAATAGTATTTGTTGGTGCATTCTTCATGTTGGCGGCAGTGGCGAGTCTAGTCTTATCGTTCCATTTTTTAATTGTAGTGTCTCTGAACGATTTGAAGGCCTTATGGGAAGCTGCCAGTTCCATTTCATAGTCATCTAATTTACGTTTCTTTTTAATAACATTTTGTGTCTTCTTAGGTGCTAGTTTTATCTCTGGTTCAGTATTTTCTTCAGTGTCAGTATCAGAAGGAATTTCTTCATTGTCTGTGTCACTCGGTATTTCCTCGTCACTTTCCTGTTTGGCCTCTTGCTTAATTTCTCCTGTCTGTTTTTTAGTTGCAATAGCTTTGGTTTCTGGAAAGCTTTTGAACCGCATGTTTTGTAGACTTAAGCACCTGTAAAAGTATTTTACAAATCATTATACTACTCATAATCAAGCCGACTTAACAACTATCATAATGTCTATCAAACCATCTCTGGTCCATTACTGAGTATGGGTCTCAGATCTCAGATGAGTCTTCTAAGATGAGTCTCAGAATTAAATAAGGTTAAAGTTTTTGGTAGATTATGCCTTAACCCTTGCCAACTGCGGTTAGGCACATCTTGCTCAGCTTAGAGGACACCGCAAAAGCAATTGTTAATTAACTACATACTTTTAGACAGTTCAAGTTAAAGTAACTTACTTTAAATGCACATTACTTTTAAAAATCAAAGGCTAGGATTCATGGTTGGGGTTCAATAAAATTCCAGGAGATTAAATTATTTAGTAAGGTACTTACTTATCTAGTACATGTGATACATTATTTATAGTGTTCACACATTCAGCAGCAAACTTACTGCTATCTTTCAGCTGGCTGTAGCAGTCACTCATTGGCATCATGTTTGCTGTGTTCATACATCTTTGCAAATGTATTCTCATTTCTAACAAACCCTCCCACAGTAAAAGTTGATTTTTAACACACTTTCCCTTCTTGGCTTCCTCAGAAACATTGGGTTTTTTGACATGTTTAAAGTCTTCCATTAAAGGCTCTGTCAGCTGGCTGATGTCATAGCCATCTTCATCTCCATCATCTTCCTCATCTGAGCTCCCATCAGATTCTTCATCAGTTGCTTCTTCATTCTTATTGCCTGCCTCAAGTTGTGTTTTAATCTTTGTTATGCTATAGTCATCATTTTCAACACTATCATCTGAATCGTGTACCTCTTTTTTTCCATCTGAACCATCAGAATCGTTAAAGGCATCTTTACCCTCGATATCAGAACCGCTTTCCTCTGTAGTATCGTCCAACTTTTCCCGCAAACTTTGGCGTGTGACTACTTTTCCCTCGTACTTTTTACTTATGTCACTCAGCAAATTAACGCTATGTTTCCTAAAATCACTAATTGCAGCTTCGTCTTCGCTGCCTGATGAACTAAATTCAGCACGTGTGAGCGTCTTGGGTTTCGTATGGAATACATGGTCATCTTCAATGTCAATACTAGGTTTTACCGTCAAAGCATCAGCGATTTTGTCAGATAAAGTAGGCTTAGCGGACTTCTTTGGCTTCGCTTTCATTTTTATCAATAATTTGATAAGTTTAAATTATTTTCTCTCTTAAACTTGAAAATCAGAAAAACGAGGTTATTTATTTGACATGTTAAATTGTCAATGTCAATACTGCTGAGCTGACGGCTAGCTGTCATGTTATATCAAAGTCAAAAGCACAATAGCAATAACATAGAGTAATAGAGGATATAATGTCAGCCATTGATTGAAAAATGCCTGCCTGCGGTGTAGCTGACAGGCGTGCCTGCGAAATCGCGAATAGAAGTACTACTATGCCTTTCAACAATTTCTCAGTAGTTCGTTGTTATACTTTCGTGTTTTTTCTCCAGTAAATCGGGACGTATGTAGGTGCCATAAGAAATCTGTGGTACTCAGAAATTGGCGCGAAAACCGATTCGGAATAATTTAAAAATGTCATCAATCAAAACAAACTAGAAAAAACTTTCCAACCTAAAAAGTTGTGTAGTTGTGTTGGTAAAAGTTGCAAATAAAATAAAATGCCTAGAAGAAAG
This sequence comes from Dalla quadristriga, assembly GCA_018245335.1. Classification (NCBI taxonomy): domain Eukaryota; kingdom Metazoa; phylum Arthropoda; class Insecta; order Lepidoptera; family Hesperiidae; genus Dalla; species Dalla quadristriga. The sequence continues at coordinate 6,380 of DWLO01001458.1, forward strand.
GTTGTATCTAAAGCCGTATCTTGGTTATCCGATGAAATAATAAATGGACAAAATGTATCAGCGACGTTCCTCTATTTTGAGTAAGTCGTTGATATTTTAATGTTGTTATAAGTACATATTCGCGTATTTAAATGAGCACGTCGTATATTTTTTTCCAACCATCCTTCCTTTACCTTTCCTTTTACCTGTATTAATCCTGATAATGTTGAATAAATCTCTTTCAGAAAGTTTCAGTTTAAGGAAATTATAGCCGGTATAGGTGACTTTGTACTTATTTCTAATGCCGATGCAGCTGAACCGGACACTGAAGAAGGATGTGATGCTGCCCGCATTGTGTCCCTCTATGAGGACTCCTCGAACAGAAACAACCCTTTCAGAGCTAAGGTTCAGTGGTTCTCGAAACCGGGAGACTTGCCCAGTGGGGCGCTTGGCAATGCAGAACCAATCAACTTCTTTGACAAGGAGGTAAGACATCATTTTTATTTTATTTTATTTCAGGTCTATCAAATGGCCAGGCTGAGTGCCTGATGGTAATTTAACACTACCTTTTACTGACACAGTTAAAATCAACATCAGATGGCTCCCAATCACTTGATAAACCTCATATAGTTAGATAACTGAAAAGGCCCCCACAAGTTCAGTTGCTGTAATTAAAATATGAAATGTATTCCCCGCAGGAACAGACTTTTATTTAGCAAATAAATGTTTGTTCTTTGGGTCATTGATGTTGGATTGTGTTGTGTTCTGTGTGTACACCACTCGCAATACAAGAAATCCTAGTGCGGGAATGTGAGTGTGTAAGGGTTTATTGTATTTATTTAATCTTTGGTGAAATGTTTTAATTTTTACTGTAGTTTCCTGTTATTTGTAATGAATTAAAATTGAAATTTCTTCCTTCAGGTAGTAGAAGATCATAGACCATTTGACACAGATGTATCCGTTGAGACTTTTTTCAAAAAATGTTTAATTACTCTCACTTACACAAAGGATACTGATGACAGTATCAAAAGGGATCCATACCACTACATCTGCAGGTACAGGCTGATTGCTTTAACCAAGAGGAAAGTGCACCTTGAACCAGTCCTGGACGAAGAGAGGAAAGCCTTGCTCCTGCTCGCTACACCCAACAAAAATGCCACCACTCCTAGACGGACTCCAAAGACACCGAGCAGTTTGGTCAAGAGAATGGGGAGAGTGTCAATATCTGAGAAGAATTGGAGTGTGAGCAAGAATGATGGAACCAAATTGTTACTTAAAAGAGCCATTTTAGCTGATAAGAATGACCGAGATTCTCCCAAAAAGGCTATTCCTAAGAGTACTGATATCACACCAATTACAAAGTCTCCTAAAAACTCCACGAAGCTATCAAAGAAAAATATTGAAGATATGCTGAGTATGGAGCTAAAAGAAAATTCTGAAGATGAACTACCAACACTTATTATAAGACAACATACTCCCGGCACTCCGAAAAGGAAAACATCTCATTCCAGAACAAACGAAACAAATGAAACACCTAAAAAGGTTTTAGTATTTGAAGAAGACAAAGTGACATACTCAACTCGGTCCTGTAGAATTGCAAGAAAACCTGTTACTTACCTCGAACCAGAGCTTTCACCCATCAAAAGGACTCCTAACAAATCCATAAGAAAGTTCACCCACAATGAAGGTAGTGATGACGAATACACGATGATGCAAACGCCAAAGACACCTAAAACCCCAAAGACTCCTAAAACCCCTAGGACTCCTAGAACTCCTAAAACCTCAAGAGCATCCATAGCAAGAACACCCAGAAGTGTATCAAAAAGAATTTTGACCAGTGAACTAACTCCTACGCTACATTCAAGAACACATTCTGTTGACAATATTGATGGTAAGGATTCATTTAGATTTCTCATATTTGCAGTATTGGTTAGACATTAATAAAGATATCACTTGCGTTGAGGAAATTTGTAGTTAATCAGTTATTTCTTTGTTTTCAGAATTTCTCAAAGACAACAGGTCTCTCCCTGGCAGAGAAAGTCAAATGGATGAAATATTATGTTTTGTTAGAACAAAGTTATTGGACAACATGAGCGGGTTAGTTACTGTTCTCACAATCCTTCTCAATGTAAGAGGAAACTAGATGCCAACAGTGGGAAGTTAATAATAAGTATTGATTAGTAATTACTAATTATTAATTACTAATTAGAGTCATAATTGTTTTTTTGTTACAAAAATATCGAATTCGTGTTCGGCAAAATATACATTATAAGTAAATTTTACGCAATAGAAAAGCTCGTTATGAATTCGGAAAGTTGTACTAACATTTATTCGTCATCGTTCGGTTATTCAATACCAGAACAGTTTTACTTGTTCCTTTATAGTATTTAAAAAATTCCATTACCCTGACTTTTTAAACACTTTATTACGTTTGTACTTTCAGATGCATGTACATATCCGGCGTACCAGGTACGGGCAAGACGGCAACAGTGAACTCCGCCCTCAAATTGCTTACAGAGGAGGGGGACTTGCCCGATTTCCAGCTGGTAGAAGTCAATGGCATGAGGATTGCGGAGCCCAGACAAGCCTATGTCCAAATTTATAAGCAGCTCACTGGTATGAAATATTTATTACACTAATTAAAAGGTGATAAAGAATGTAATTGCTTGACTTGCATGTCATAGTTTTTAGGAATCACTTTTTGTATGACAGAGAGAAGATCAATAATTAATCAATTGTTTTTTAATTAGTTGTTTTCCAGTCGGAAAGTTATTGGTTGCAGGTTTCAATCATAATTTATTTCCTCAGTTGGTCCAGTGGAGTCTTTTCATCCTAAACAAACTTTATTTATATACCTACTCTGCACACTTATATTATTTGAAATGAGAACTTGCGATAACTTTTAAAGTGACTACTTACTTTCTCAATCCAATTGAATAGAAAAGCCTTGTATTACGCGCGGTAATGTTTTTCGTTTGTTTGGGTTAACCACAAATGACGTCACGCGCCAGGATTGATGTTTCGTTTGACACGACGAACAAATAAAAACTATTAGAATTATTTCATTATATTTATTGATTTAAAATTAAAACTCATTATTATATTGCAAAAATATTTATAGTATGGTCGTGTTATTTAGCGAGCATACTTCCTAACTACATTTTAGATTTAGTTCTGATTACTATCCGATTACCAATTTTTAGCCTGTAATGTCGGTGGCATCTTCACATAGGTTATAGAAGTCGGGCAAAGTCTGACAAAAAAAATACGTTGGTTTATGAACTGTCGCTCAACAATCAATAGAAACCGTAGAAGTAAGAAAGCAGTCGGTTGTGATTTTGCCCACAGCTAACACATAATTTACAATTTTGCTAAAAATGTGTATATCAGAATAATTTAATTATTAAAATAAATATTGAATAGGTACTTATGAATAACCTAACCGAAAATAGACCGAGACCGCGAACATATTAAAATTTAATTGTCGTGACATGTCATGTTGGGCAATATCGGGACGTGTATTTCATGCTCCCGATTACTTTTGTCTGATCGGGTCGGGTCGGTAAGCGTGTGTTAAGCCTTATGTTATAATTACAGGCTATAAAGCACACACAATATGTCCCTGTGTGAGTGACGAAATTGAGCTCTTGAATTCCCTAATAGTCTGTGGCTCTCGAGTAAGTTGAGTGGTATGTTCCTTGATATTGAGAAAGCGCAATCTCAAATGGTTCAAGCTACGGCTGAAACCCAAATATCCGTTTTCTACTCTTCAGGTGCAAAACGGTTCTATTATATTTTGGGTTTATGTTCCTTTGCTAATTATTAATTCCTACGCAATATTAAATATTTAAGTATGCTCATCTATGCTGCGCCGGTCGCCGCCATGTCTATCGTTAATCTTATTCTGTCAGTGTCGATTATATTATGATCATTAGACAAAGCTCACCTGGCCGGGCCGCAAATTCTATCTCTAATACACATCTACGTTGTGAACAAAACAATTCTATTACATAGATCGATAAGTATGCTGAATTCGATTCTACATAGAATGCAAGCAGTTACGTTACAGTCAAAGATTACAGTGAAAGTACTCTGTGCGAACAAAACATGATTTTTTTGTACATAAGTGTGTTACCAAGGAATATTCTTACGACATAGGTATTCTATTCTAGCCCTAGGCGATCCAAAGGACATCATCGCAATATTATGAAGTAATAAATAGCATTGATATCATACACGACAAGACCCTCCTTATGTTATAATCAAGGAATTTAATCGCGCACCTTTTTAGGTCGTAAACAATAAATAAAGTAGCTGCAAATTAATTATTTATGAATGTTGTATTGTTTGCGACTCTCTAAGTACCTAGTAATAGGCGTTCGTAAACACGCCTAGATTACACAAAAGCTTTAAAACAATTTTTTATAAGTGTTAATTACTTACCACCCGTGATGTGAATAGGTTCGTCGACAGAATGATTTCGAGATACAAAGAAAGTATTAAGTACCTATTCAAACAAACACGACTTTGTATATGAACAAAAGATGATTGGTGATAATGATTTTGTTGGCTTTACTATTTACTATTTTTACGTCGTGTACAAGATACTATTGTACACGATTCATTGAATAAAGGCAACCAGGGGGGAGACAGTTGTATGGGCCTGTCAAATTGTTAGCATGCCAACGTCATCTACATTCTGTAAATGAATGTTTTGTTAATTAATGTTGCTAGACTATCTCCGAAGCAAAATATTCGCCGATTAAAAAATAAGTTAAATTAATGGATATAAGATGTAGTGCATTAAAGGATGCGCATTCCAGCCAGAAAGGAGGGGTTCATAATGTAGCAGTAGTATAACAATGGCGTAGTAATTAGTAATAAGCGCCGTCCGTCAAAACGGCGTCACCGTACATTACATTAATTTCTGATCGAGATTAGGCGATAGTAGACTACTTGTGCTAAATATTCGATTGGGCGAACTTTAGGCTACTTTTTGCAAAACATTCGGCGACTTGAGGCTTCACTTGGCAGCACTGTGTCAAAAATAAAACAAAACAAAATGGTGTCGGCGCTTACGAATGTGATCATGTCTATAATAATTAGTGCTAGTGTACCTAACCAGTTTGTATTTTTTTAGTATTATGGACTTAAATACAAACAGCATCGCCATACTACTCCTACTAACTGTCAAACCTTACAATTCTCTCGCCTAAAAATTCTATTTTAATAAATGCATAATAAACGCACGATGCGTCGACACATAAGTACATTTAAAACACAACGGTGTTTTTTCTAATCAGACGCCGCGCGAGTTCGAATCGAATTGTGTGGCGCGTGTGGCGACACGCAGGGCGTGTTAGCCCGGACGAAGAAGAGAGAAGTAGTTAAAGAGGGAGAGAGAAGCTTTAGTTTTTTACGATACTACGATAGTGCTTATTTGGTAACTCCTTATAGCCCAACAGATAATTGTTATAACTCAAAAGCTATATACAAATTACTTTATTCATTTCAAGAAGTTCAAATACCAGTTTTCCTTGTTATACTACGCGAATTTTAAATGTGGGAAATACAAATACTGAAAATATCGAACACATTGCAAAATGAGTATACTTCATGCATATTATGCAGATTTGTATAGGGAGCACATATTTTGTCACTCAACTTAACTTTTGCGTTAAGATTTAGTTTTTTTTTTAACTAGATACATGTCATGTGCATAAAATAAAATGCATACAATTTTAAAATACTTTTGAATGAAAAGAAGGCAATAATATAATTGCGTGACAGCCGCAAGCATTTGACCACACACCATGTGTGTTTTTCAGGCTACTTGTATTGAATTAGGTATTTCAAACATACCGTGTGCGTGGGCGCCGGTGACGCTGCCTCGCAATGCGAACACATACGCTATTTCGCCGAGATGAACGGGTTAAAATAAACAAACTGTATAATGTTATAAAGATATATAACACAATTTTATTGTTCTGTTCATTTATATACAGCAAAAGATTGAGTGGAATTAAGACTCACACTATAACAAACTACACAGGATACTCAGAAAATTTTGAGAATTTAAAAATAATCAGTTACAACAGCTTTACAATATTTTATATTGTTCAATTTTATCATTTCAATAACACTCCACTGGCATTTTATTACGAAATTTAATTAATTAAAAAAAAAAAAATACGATTTTTATTTATTTCAAATAATTCTTTGACTAACCGCCGCAAATATTGTGGAAAACAAAAAGAATTCCTTAACTTCTTTAACTTTGGTTTGTATGGGATGTTGGCATTAGTAGGTGGTTATTTAAAAAATAACTCAATGTTGACAATATTGATAAACGAACGATTCAAACAATACAATTTTATTTGCCTGCCTTGTGTAACACTTGAATTTGGAATATATTTATTTATTTTAAAACTTAAGTGAGAACTGGCCAGTGCCAAAATCTGATGTTCTCAAGTTTCTGAGTGTCCTTCGTATTTTAAACTTAATTTTAGCTAACAGTACATGAGAAGTATTTATATTATGTAATGCTAATATATTTATCAGACAATCAAGAGTCTATAATACGTATATACAATAGCGCTACCGTGAGGATAACATTTTGATAATGGTACACAGTTGACTATATACTGGCAAGGAGAGAGCTTTATTAATTAAATTTCATTTCATTTATACAACTTTTATTTATTTAACTTAGATCAATAACTTGAAATGACTTTGAATTGGCAGAACATCCTCTGTAAAGGAATTTTGATATTGAATAGGTAAGCAATCCTATTCAATATCAATATCACTCGAGTTCACTCAAATGACAGCATCTCATTTCGAAATCATACGCACGTGCTTAGATTAATTCCAAAAAGGAAGATATACGTACCTACCTATGACCAGTCCAGTATCATAGGTTTCGTTTAGTTGTTCACGAAGCATGGTCTTTTTTGCTCGCGATACGACAACATAGCGGATTGAGTATGTCTCATTGTCCCTGTCGCTGGCTATTGAATGTGCACGATACAAGAATTGTATGGTGTGGGTGAGTGTTTACGTGTATTTGCTTATAGCACATTTTTCTGTAATGCGATGTATGAGAGTACCTTCCTGATTGCTTTAATCTAAGCTCACGTGTATTTTTCATACCATATTTTATATTTAAATTATCGGTATCATTGAGTTTAACGGAATATCTCTGAGTCTCACCTCGCATTCTACTTTTTAATTGTCAAACGATGCTTACAGAATAGCAATTGAAGGAGCTACAAGTTTTAATAAGTCGTTGGTTAAATAGAAAAGTGGCAACATTTAAAAACATTACAGGACGATTTTTTTATGTTAAAGTATCTCACTTTTTTAACGTATTTTTTATATTTAAAGTAATTACTGTTTTAATTTATAAAAATTGCGGATAACCTTACAGTAGAGAAACGACGCTTGCGACATTAGACGTATTCACATAAAATTTTAGAAATGTCTTTTATCCACATAATAAACCGTTGATCTTACACTCTCATTAGCATTAGCTATTATTAGTATATTTCAAAAAAATTTGATTATGTCACTTTTCTATTTAACTGACGATATTGTGCCAGGTTATATGATCGTCCGAACGATGTGATAAAAACTTCAACAGCTCAATTCATGATCGTCCGAACGATGTGATAAAAACTTCAATAGCGCAATTCATGATCGTCCGAACGATTTGATAATAACTTCTATAGCGCAATTCAGGTCAGATAAACGAAATACTCATTCAGAATATAATAAATATTTGCCAGTAATAGTAACATGACTACTCTATACTCCATCGGTTCGTCATCTTCACATTTTGTATAACACCGGAACTTGCACTGTTTAGTTTTCGGACAAAAATTACAAATTCATACATCGCTATGATCCCAACAACTTAAATACATACAATTTATCCCCCATTTTGTGTATTAGGAAGAGAGAGAATAATAAAATTAACATGTTTGATCCACTTGTAAAAAATGTTAAAAATGCAGATATTTTGCCGAAAACTAAAAAGTGCTTGACTAATGTCACTTTAACACGATTTATTATTTATCTGTAAAAAATAACATTCTTTGTGTTCCTAATATTTAATAAAGACCTTGTGAAGCTAATTGTGCTGTCGATATGCATTTTATTTATACATTTTCTAGTTTTTTTTTTAGTTTTTTTTAGCAAAATTGGCATCGCTAGGAATAAACAGCGTTTTTTAATATGCCAATAATTTTAATTGCATGCATGCAGGTTATTTTTCATAGACAAACACTAAATCCGTTTACAAGTATATTCAGCGTAGTTGATCAGTCTAGTGCCATGAGCGTAGAGGTACGAGCTGTTAGATCAAACATTTGGTCAAATTAGACCTAACCATTTGATCAAATATTAGACCCAAACAATTAATCAAGTCCCAGGCACGGAGCCCAAAGTGCTCAAAGAACCATTTGGTCAACTATTCACATCGAATCGCAATAGGGAGATGTGGGTAACTCACTTACACACCCACATAATAACCTTATATAATAAGTATATATTATTATGTAAGGT
>DWLO01001459.1:0-14921 GCA_018245335.1 Dalla quadristriga
GCAAAATTTCGTGTAATATTTAGTAACTAACTTTTTAACACCCATTTTTTAAACAAGCTTCTCTACCATAAACACTATTATTTGCATTCTTGTAAATATCACTGAAGTAATACTTAACAATCTTGCACTTGTTCCTCATACATAATTCGTGCCGTGTATACAACATAGAGTGCTCCTTATAAACAGCTACGATGTAGATGTATCATTAGTCAAGATGAACCGCGCCAACATAGGCCTACAATTTCTCTAAAAGCCTGCGAGGTGTGACTCGCACCTATATTTGAAAAGGCTTTGTCGAACTATACTCACCTACATAGCGAATGTATCAATCTTGCTGATGAGTCAACCCCACAACATCTTCTCAAGGCTTTGTTGCTTTTTAAGATCTATGTGTCCTTTTATAGCCGAAATAAGACCATACTGTAAATACCAAATTTTGTAACTTCAGCTTAACAATAGCAATGCTTGTTTGATCATTTACAAGAGCTATCATAAAATTTTGTATCAATCACATCCATACATATTTGATTTCCAAGTAATTATTCTAATAATAATTAATATAAAAATAATGCTTGTCAGCAGGCCTTGGAATCGATTCGTGTTAATTTATGAGTCTAAAATGTCTAGGATAGCCCGAAGAAGCTCTTCATGAAAAGGTATATCTGTAGGTAAGTGGGAAGAAAATTGTATGGAAATTGGCACCCATTTAGATCTCGAACGATGGCAAAACCAACAACCCCGCACGTCTTCTGTTACGAACTTGGCTCCATTATTCAAGTTCATATAAATATATGAACTCTATAGGTTGGAATAAATGTCTCAATCCTGTTTTAAGAACTGTATGAATATAGACATTTCACGTTAGTAGATCATACTCATGAGAAAGTTTTACATCTAAAGTTTGCGAATAATCAGCGGGGGGACAGCGTTGCGACCATACACAATTCTTTTGTTTTATATGATCGCGTCGCTGTCGCCCCTCTCGGCGTTGTCGTCTAAAACGCGGCTTTACGATTGACAAAAGCCAAAGTTCTGCACAAGCGCGGTAACTTAAAACTTAACTTAACTTAATGGATTTTATGTAACAGTGAAAGTCGTCTGGAAGACTACTGTAAGCTTTGGATTCTCGCACAGTATCTGCGGAAATTTTATCCGTGTTGCTATAATCTGTTGGCAAGTATTAGTCTTTATTGTTAAATTTAAAAGCCCTACGAGTATGTCTGAGCAGTGTGAAACGTGTGTACTAAAATATCTTGAATCGTTATAATACTTCGTAACCTAAGATAGAGCACCTGTATCACATAAGCCTTTTATATAAAGCTCGTGATAAATAAACAATCTTTGTCGGATCGAGTTGAAAGGGAAGAATTTTCAGAGCGTTTTGAATCAACTGAATCTGGGATATGTTTTTTTTGCCTGACCATGCATATCTTTTTATAGCAAGGTAAATTAGGCGATAACTGATTATTTTACTAACCGGTAACCGTCCCACGCAAACCTAATATTTGGATTTTTAATAAAATATGTAAGGATTTGTTCGGAATGATCTATTTATTTTAAGCGGTAAAATTGCTTTTCTAGCAATAGTTTCATATGTACTCGTATTTCTACTATTTGTCATAAATTTTCAGTATACTTTAAATGATTGACTCAGCCATTCAATACATTTTCACGTGGTATGTAATAATCTTGTTTTGTTAAATTGACTGTACTAAGCACTTTTTGCTATGTTTTCAAATAAGTGGTCTATCACAGTTTAATATACAATATTGACTACTACTTACTTATTTGCAATATTTTCGAACTCGTTATGTTGATCCGATATGGTGTGGGTAGGTACATTGCAAGAACAACGTTTATTTGCCACATGATGCAAACTTTACTTACTTACTTTGTAAATGTTCCTGGATATTCCAGGGGCTACCTACTTCATACTCACATTATTTCAATAGTTTACTTTTTGTCTTCATATTTTATATTTATAAGTAACGCCCACACTAAGTATATTAACGTAACTATGTATATTTATAGCACCTACCACAAAATTTTGATGTCACCGACTCAGACGGTTGATTGGACAGTCATTTAAGATCGCCCTTTGTAATTGATCCCTATTTAAGGTTTTACAATGAAGAGGAAAGAAATAAATAAATAAAAATCCAAAGAGTAGTAGAATAATGATGAGTTATCATGTTCTTATTTCTAGCAACCTGTTTAAAACATACGGGCCTGCTTCCCGCTGCGACAGCGGCGCGTGCGCAGCAGGTGTCCTCTTTACTTACTGCAATTGGTCACGATTACGGTTCTTATACATGAATACATTTTAAAACACAAATTATTTATTAATTTTGACTCCAAGTAGAACAATACACTGTATTAACGTTTAAAATACCTTTCTAGACTAGCAGTAGGTAGTACCGAAGAGTTTATTTAGAAGGTGTACTTATTACTTAAATTTAAGTATTATACCATCCATGCAATCCTATGGAACTGTTCCTCTGCTTTATTTTGTTAATATTTTTATTTTGTGGCAATTGCTGTAAGTAAATACAGTATCTATTGTGACGCATGAATCATAAATAGTACACTATTATAGCAATAAAAAATAGCAATTAGTTACAGTATTGAAAATATTTGTTCTGTACGCATTTATACTAGCGGTATTCAGTTAATTTGCATTTTGTTACCAACAAAGAGACCGCGGCTGGTAGAGATCTCAGTGGCTGCTTATCAGACTAATCCCATTTCCTTTTCCTTTACGAAACATCTTTCTAAAAGTGCTACTGGTATTTGGTTTAGTTGCATTTAAATTCGAAGATAGTCTCATTGTTCCCACCAAAACGAAGTACGAACAACAAATACGAATATGCGATGAGGCGCGATTTCAACGTACTCAAATATGTATAGAATAAAAAACAAAGATCTTTGCTGCGTTAAGGTTTATCTCGATGAAGCGTCTACTAAAGTAATTTTAAAAGGCGTTCGATTTCCATTCGATCTGTCTTGTTGTCAAAGGGATGAAGGAAGTACCGATTAATATTGTTTTTCAATTCTGAACGTGTTTGAAACTGGAGCTGAAAACATGCCTAATAGTAATAACATTTTTATTATTCCAGGGAGTTTTGTACCCCAGTTAAAATAAAATATATGATACGTTATTAATCGGCTTATGATAACCAAGACGATAACGTATTGCAAATCATTCACTATAATAATATAATAAATGACTCTTGTCTAATCTGTGCTGCAATAAAAACAAATTAGGCAGAACTATTTTAAATCAACCACTTATGTACCTAATATTTAACAATTTCTCGTCCGTTATATAAAACACAAACGTAAAAACGTCATTCGACTCGAGGTATATATTATTGTTGTTATTTTTAATAAAGCTTAACTTTTCTCGTTATTAAATGTGTACGTTAATTATATATACAGAATTAAGCTGTAATAATTACTAAAAATAGTAAGAATAGAATAATATTTTATAATGACTAATCTGATATTGATATCTACATATTATAATGTATATTACTTAAATTTTATAATATAATATTATTACTAAACTATTATTAAACCTAAATAATTTTACTTTAATTAATCTTAATTAATACCCATATTATATTTAATTAATATCCATATGAATATAATAATATACATAATACATAAATACTTGGGTAATATATAGACTTACAAAAATAAAACAAACAAAATGCCTCTGTAAGCTTTTATCAGTGTCGCTCTCCCACGTGTGCTTTTATGGCAGCCACAACTTAGTTATAGCGAGCGAGTACTCCGTCGCCTGCCCTTATCCCGACAAATGAGGGACGCGAGCATAGGGATCAAGGGGCCTTTCAACTGTATTTACAATTAGATGGCACGAAGTTATTGTTCTAGGCGGAGTGCGAAGGGTGCGTGGGCCCTCATCGCCACAACACCACCGCATTATCTTATCCACTGTCTCGACTAATTACTGAGAAATCTTATCAAAATTGTTTATGAAATTTGATATTGCATAGAGAGTATGAAATTATTTATAACTAGGGAGTGCTCGCGACTTCGTCCGCGTGATATTTCGAAATAAAGAAATACTTAACAGGCCTCTCACATTACGCATCTTTCTCGCTCGCACATTCTAACATTTTCAATGATTGTAAAAGTCTAGGTAGATTCAAGTTTAAGTTAAAATAAATAATAATAATAAAATTTCATTTATTTGCTCTTCACAATAAGGTTTTAATCTCCAAGTAGTACAATTGTTTAACATTCTTATCTTCTAGATATAACTGACAGAGCTCGGTGCCTGAAGTAGGTTTTAAAAACCTGAGTTATAGGTCACCAATGCCCTCCCGTCTAAAATATGTCTAAAATGTCCGTAATTTTAACGTCAACAATGATATCGAAGCAAATTTTTCAAAAGTCTACCTCGACTTTTACAATCATTGAAAATGTAAGAATATGCGAACAAGAGAGATGAGAAGTGAAATAGTCCTATTAAACGTGAGAAAAGTTGTTATAATTGAGACCCTAGGGTACCCCTAGGGGTACAGATGCTAAGAGCTATAACTAAAAAACTGTTTGAGATTTTGCAATGAAACAACGCCTATACGGTAAGATAGTAATTTCATCGAAATCCGTTTGGCGGCTTAGGAGGATAAAAAACTTATTCCATTTAAGTATTTACCTTAATTTTAATTTTATGTCAGACATACACAACAATTTTAATAATGTATTTTATTAATGTTGCTTTTTTTAATAATGTATCGAACGCGTGAATTTTTCTTTTTCTTTATCAAGGGTATCAACAGCATATACACACCAAATTCCATATGAATGCGTTGGGTAGGGAAATAGCCCTAACTTATAATAATGAGTAATAATAATAGTGATATTTCATAATAATGAGTTTACCTTTTACGCGAACGCTAGCGATTGCGTTTATGAAGGTTACATAATTTGTACGGAAAAAGACTAGCACCTCCAGGGGACTTGACAAAGCGTTTTCGTAGGGTCGAATACTTATCTCTCCCTTATAACAAAGTTATTGAGTCCCAGCATACAAAGTAGAATTTTGCTTAATGAAAATTGTTCAGTCTTAAGACTTGAATTACTCCATGCGTTCAGAAAACGGGAAATGGGTGTATTATTTTACTAGTTTTCTAAATTTTATGTAAATCGTAGGCGGGTACCATAATAGTGTATTGTTCACTTAGCCCCATAAAAAGTACGAAACAACTAGATAATATAATAGCATATTAATAGCACAGTGTAATATAGTTTATAGGCTGTGTTAGTAGACACATAAGTACAATACCTACAATACCTACTTGCTTATAAGTGTATTTGTGTTTCCAAACAGGTGTAGACAAAGTAAGCTCCATAATTCTCCATCGCCAAATACTCTATAAAGGTATACCGTTATGCACCGGCGACAATCGTATCGTACCTTAGCCTACGTAAGTATACAAAGGAAAACCTAGTACGGTCCCACCACAATAGAAGACGAATTTGTACATGTGAGAATGAGAAACCGTGCGGGGGCGACTCGTTACAACAAACGGATGGACCACTATTAGCTTCATTGTTGGTTAATTGCCCATGAAACGGTTCCTGTTACTAATTGATCTTAATCCATTGCGTTGTATATGTAGGTGGCAACCCATGGGAACAAAAGTAGAACCGGACATAAATGATTAAAGAATAGTGAATGTGAATGATAAAATTTTCTGAATACCTGGCCCCTAGATTAGATAATTTATTAAAACATAACGTTTTGAACGAAACGGCATTAGGGCGAACCTAAAACCGTGGCAAGAAATAAATAAAATTTTCTTTTTATGTGTACAATAAAATTAATGGCCCACTAGGTACTAGGTTTAAGGGGGTCACCTTGGTCACCCATCTAACTTCCTACCGTGGCAGTGGCCAACGGTGACCAACATGATCAGATAAGTAAACGTAAGTAAGGTAAAGTAAGTAATAAGTTACTGAGTAACAAGTAAGTAACTGATCTTGTTGATTTACGAATGTTACGAGATGCCCATAGACATGGCTTGGCTATAGACATCGATATGTATATGTCTATATCCACGCCATTACGTATTGCGTAGATACTTTTAATAAGAGCCCTTGACTCAAGTGTGTCGGAGAGGTTAACGTAAGGATGGAGAGATTTCAAGCGCTGGTGTCGTAATATTTTCTTTTACACTACTTTGGGTCCAAAAATTATTTAACTTTTTACTTATCTACATACCGGCTTAGATACAGTGGATACTAATCTTAAATCTATTCTTAGCAAAGTGATAACAGTCATTCATTAGGAAGCTTAAGCTGGAGCTTAGTTTGCACTTAATCCCGATAAATTAATGTATTACGGCTTTTCGGTCACCCCTTCTGAGCAGATAGTGGCTCCCCATGTTTTTCTACAGCGGTTTTGGCGTTCCAAATTATAAATGACTTTGCCCTGAATAAAAGTTCAGCAGAACTTATTTTGCTTTGGCTCAAGTGGGTACCTAAATGCAAACGATTAACTTTTAAGGTTTCGTGTCTCAAAAGAAAAAAAGCGCTTTATCAGTTTAATACCACAGAACAGCTACAGAATGATTAACTAGCCTACTAGCCACACCTATTGTTATAGTAATTAGTGTTATTATGACTACTTACCAACAAAAGTTTTTGCAAATAAAAACTTAGAATAAAATTAATACCTCATCATCAGCCTAGCACCAAATAAGAATGAATATTGAATATAAATGTGGACATGGCTTTCATTATAATTACGGGGGAAGTCCTAAATTCAACAGCTAGCCAATTTGCAGCACTTCTTCTTTTAAAATGCATGGAATTTCTAGAAAGAACTATTATTTTCAAACGCTAAGCGTAAATCTGTCGAAGCACTGACAGATACGTTCGATAATCCTGTCATATGAGTCACGCGGAATGTGGTCCCGAGACTTCCGAGAACCGACATCTCTCGAAATACAAGAAGCCCCGTTTGATTCGCGACCGCAGTTGCGTTCTCGCGACACACAGAAAACAGCTTTGCTGCAGTTTTACTCCAGACAACGCAGACATAGGGCCAACATAGATGTAGTCACTAAAATAGTCCACTAAATGTCTAACATCTAGTACCTGTGACTCTACTATTTATTGATTATTTTAGACGCTCGAAACTACAGAATGCATGCATTTCAAAAGTACTACTATGAGTTCTTCTCGCTTTAAGCAATATGTAATATAGCATATTTACTTTATAATATTATTATCTATGTTTGCTATATATGTTGTTATTGTTTAAGTATATTACGCACAAAATAAATGTTCTTCTTCTTCATTTCTATCTCTATAAATTGAATACTGTGAGTGTCTATAGAAAATCTTATTTTACGCGGGTGGATCCGACGGCAAAGTAGATAGTGAAATAAAATGAAAAACCTATACTCAGTAGGTAGGCACCACCAATATTTAATTTCCTATGTTTAACATGCCAATCAGCTCGTCAAATTACATTAACGAGTAGCTAAACGTAATTTAATCGTAGTTTTAACGACTAATGAGCAATTTTACTATGACCTAAACTACTAAATAAACTATTATCTATGAAAAAGTCCAATAACCATTCATTAAGGGGCAGCTACACTGTTCACGTAAACATTGTTAGTACCATCAATATGTACAATATAGTAATGTGAATACTATGACTTATAGCTGGTTAGTTAGCTATTTAACTAATAATGGGTAAGTATCAATTACACTTACGCATAATTTAGTTTGTAAAGTAAATAAATTTAAATTCAATTATTTGAAAATAACGTAATTACATATCTGTTCCAGCAGCTGTAGACTGTAGTGCGGTTTGTTGTCCGGAATTGAAAAAGGCAAACAATTTATTTAGCAGCCCGCCCTACCCGCTGTCGGAGGGTGAGCCATTATTTTTTACGCGCAGTTCTTTTACCTCAATTTTTCCGGGTTTATTGTTGGTATATACAAATTTTAGGGCACCATTATTCGGCTGTATTTAATAGACGTTATTTTACGATAACGTCTATCCGCAATATCCAGATCAATAAAACTGTAGCGTAATGGATGTTTCACAAATTTCTACCGTCTTCCAGGTGGATAATATGACTGCGCCGACACGAAAATGATAAATGTTCGCGTCCAGAAAGTAACGTGTCTGCCTTTAATACTTATTGCGCTGTCTCGTATGATGAATCGACTTAGAAATAAGCTTCTTTAATTGTATAAGTATAATTGCGTATTAAATTTACCTCCGAATGATTTGAATTTCGAATTGTTTCTAAAATAAAAATACTTAATTAGAATAGGATCGGAAACATATTTGTCTTACTTAATGATGTAATTTAAGAAGAAAAAAAGGTTGTTATGTTTGAAACTAAAATAATAATTACGGATGAAAAATACTTGAATAGGCCATTGTCTATTCAAGAATTTTTCATCATTAAGTAGGCGTATTATTGGATCAGAAGAACAGTAGTACGCAGTGGAACAGCGTAGAACAGTTCAATAGGCTACGATGTAAGACGGAGACAGGCGTGGCCGGTATTCGATATTGCCCAGGCCCACCTTTATCAAACCGACCTTTATGGGATGCTACACATGTACCTACGTCTATTCACAAAGTGCGCACTGGTGGAAATATAGCAATTGCGTCGTGCACATGACGTGATCTTTTACAAATATTTACAGCAAATTTTCAACAGTGACATATTTATATAATTCATAATGTTGACGTCTAATTCTACACATAGCAAGCGGGCATGGCAGTGTGTTAGCGGTTACAAAATAACTGCAATACTAATTAATACCCAAGGCTGATTCTAGAATCCTTGTGTCAGTCAATCGTGTGTATACGCGCGTTTTTTTAAAATTATAAGATTAACAAATTACTTACCTACTACTTAGATAAGTAAATGTTTGTATTTATTTGTGTTGCAGTGTTACGCTCAAATAAAGTTATTTTCTTTCTTCTTTCTTTCTAGTGGCAAAATTTCACGAGCGTTTCAGTGCTCCGCTGGGCATTTATTAGGTGCTTACATCTTATATTATCTTACCAATATATGAAATTTGAGAGTCTGTCTGTGATATTCAAATAAAGGTCAATAATTGAATGGAATATTCTTTTTATATGAAACCTAAACATAATCAAATGTTTTTAAAGAAATACCGCTGAACGGATTTTGATAAAATTTTCTGGGTTTGATGTCACTAACTTAACCAGCTTTGTTTTATCTCAGTAACTCAAACGGTTTTTTAGTTATAGCTCTTAGTGTCTGTACTCGAATGGTCCCATTCATAACAAATTATACCGTGCTAAGCGAACCTCCTCATTTACCATGGTTTATTTATAGGCTCAAAGCTCAGCAGACGGCACACAGCTTTCAGGTGGCGGTCTGGGCAAGTTCCGCTGAATGTGTTTGGACATCTGAGAAAAGTATCTTCACCAAACTGCATAAAGTGTAACAGATCAGAGGATGTCTAACATATTCGGGCGGAATGTGTTCGGAATCGAGATGAGAGAGATGCACTAATAAATGAAGACATAAAATACGCCTCTATTAGTTATCCTCTCTCTTCTTTCGGATTCACACATTACACACATACTGAGATAATGTCCGGAATCCGGGAACGAAGAAAAATGTAAAATCACGAATAAAAACGGTTAACAAATGTAAAGTAAGTATAATTATGTGCAAAAAACATTAGTTGCTCAATCTTTACAAAACAAGAATGTTGCGTAAGTAGATTGGTAGGTAGGGAAAATGTTTCCTATTTTGGACTTTTACTGATTTTACAATTCCCAGTATCAGCAATTTTGATTACGCAGTATTGATTAATGAACCCACAATTGTAGAGCCAACATCATTTGCATATTTTAGTAATTGGACTAACGAGGTACAAACATTATCAATTGAACGTTTAATATTGTGGATCAACATTGTTTAATGCTCTTTATGATTCACTAGTGTTATCCTGCGGTTGCGTTAACGTGAATTTCGTTGTACCAAAATAAGATAAAGTATGATTTTATACACTGATATCATAAAATCATACTATCCGTAATATTACGGACCACGTAGACGCATCAGTTTACGTCCAGCCGTTTTAATCAACGTTGGATTATTTTTATCATAAGTTACTGTTACAATTCCCATTAAAGTCCATTATTAATGGTGATCAAGATCTCGCAGTTCAATGTTAAAATTTTAGAAGCTAAATGTTGTTTGCCATTTTACAATCTGAGATTAACAATTGTATCAAAGGATAGAAGTGTGAGATTAACGTTACCTTACCTTTGCGTACCGTACCGTAACATTGCTAAAGGCTATTTTCATAATAATAATAATTAGTGGATAATAAAATCAGATTATTAAAAATTATGATTAAATTAGGATTATGAGGCTGTAGATTTAAGTATTTAGAATTGATTCAGACTTCCAGTCATCAATCAATGAACAAAAGGCTCAGGATCGGGACCTCATAAATGATACGAAGTATGTGCCCTGGACATAAACATGTTTAAATGATCGGATTGGAACCTTTCTGTCCCTCTCGTTATTTATTGCACTCGACACCATGTCGTGATAATCTTCCTCAGAAATATGAAAATATAAAATGCTCGGTTGTAAAACCGTCGACATGTTTTTCCCCGTTTTTGCTATTCTCTTGCTCTATACTTGGCTACTAAGGTACAATTGTAGCTAAGAACGTCGTTTCCTTGTAAAAGGCGCTGTAGCTTTGTTCCGTACTAAGGAAATGTTCCTATAACTACCTTCTAAGCTTCTAACGTTTTCGAGTTCGTGTGCAACTTAGGAATATTTAAATAAAACAAGGTAGAAAACCTTTTCGTAGACGATCGTACTTTCAAGAGATAAATTGTTTGATATAGTTATTTTTACTCCCACTTTTTAATTGCTTATGTAATTTATTGAGGCTTGCGACAAGTCTTATTTCTCCTTATTTACCCTAATACCATTTAATTTGGACTACAAGGCATTAGCGGCCCACCGTTGTCGCCACGTCTAGGTGTTGCATTGTGAATTGGTGTAGATATAAGTATTTTATTATTATACTCGTAGTATTATTTTCGGTAAATAGTTTTAAATTATAATTATTATTAGTTTTTAGATTTAATTTAGTTTTGAGTAGTTTAGTTTTATAATCTATTGTTTATTTCATATAAGAGTATATCTCATGTCGAAGTGTAAGTATTTTAATTAACGTCATGACATTATTCTTCTGACTAGTACTTCGTCAGTCTTCAATCAAACTATATTATGTAACTAACACGGTTTGTTGTAGATAAGAATTGTTTCAACAGCACACAATACATTCCCCTCTAATTGTAGATTACAATTTTCATAAACTACGAAAAGTTTTATGAATATTTAATTTCCGAATTTTGTTAGCTTTGCGATACGACAATATGAATAAAACTATTACATAACGTTTTACCTAGTCGTCAAAACGTTGAAGGTATCGATAATTATCTATTACCCAATGCCTACTATTTTTACGATGTGAAGTAAGTATAAATATTTTGTTTAACTATTTATACGAACTGAAGTATTTATACGACTATACTAATTGCAGAAAAAAAAATTCGAGACTAATAAAACTAAGGTAAAGTCGGTGGCACATAACAAAAATGTATCATTAGAGCATGATTAGTTTTAAAAAAGACTGCTTATATGATGTAAGTTTGAAAAAAGTTAAGGTACAAAAGAAAAAATCTCTCGATTCTAAAAATTCCTAATTTGGTAAGACGTTCTTATTTTAAGGTTTTTCTTACACTTTTACATTGCACACTTTATACTCTCACATTTCCAGCTAAGCTTGGTGAGTTAGTGACCTTTATTTAATAAACTATATCGATGTTTGAATTAATAAATAGTACTCAAGACGGGTCGCTATCTATCTATCTATCAACCTATACAATATGGGGTCGACGCAGTACGTCTACTGGGTCGCTAGTAAATTAAAAGGATTTTGCAAGTCGTGTTAAGTAAGCTCCTTGCCAAGCAATTGTGTTAGTGAAAATAAATATCCTTTATTGCATCTTGCTCCACGTTTGAATTTTTCCATTACCTTCTTATTCTTAAATTTACATAGAAGCAACTGTTTGGTTAAAATACAAATTCTACTTCTACTTGTAGGGTTTTCCTAGGTATTTCCTTGAATAAGCTACAAGCATTGCAGCATTTAAAATATTGTGTTTCATTACTTTTCTCAACGAAGTGTTGTGTTAGACAAGTGAAATGTTTTAAGGACAAAAACGGCAAATGAAATGAATGTGGTGTGAAATCACTAATAAACGCTGTGTGTACCTTTTAATGAGTTCTAAGAAACGCACTGCACAGCACATCGCAACGAAATTTTCCGAGTGATGCCAAACTGCAGTTATGTTGTGTTTGAATGGAAATGATAAAGATTTTACCAAGCCACAATCTATTATGTAACTTAACTTTACAAATTAACACAATTTTTTTTTTCTTTACCAATTATTATTTGAAGTTTCTTAATTTTTCAAGCTTACCTAATTTACTGCTCAAATCAATCACATCCAAGCTATTATACTATTTTTAAAACCAAATAATTTTGTTACGTAAATAGATATGTAAACAATGTGGTTATTTAACGGTTATTCAAAAGTAGGTTAAACTAACAAACGGATTTTTAAATTTTAAATATGTCAATGTTTGTAAACATCAAGAGGACCAACTGACATTTCGCCGATGGGCACGAAGCACGACTGCAGTTGGATCTGTGCCAGTATTTCGTCTCGATGGTCTTTTATCTTTTCTCGACTACAATTTAAAAAATTCACACTTTACCTCTACTACGACACTCTACAAATCTGACTTTTTAGTAATGTTTTGATTAAAATATTTATTTTGTTCCAGGAACTATATGCGCCGTGGAAGTCCACTTTGAAAATAAGGACAGCGGATTTTTTCTGAAACATACGGCAAGATGGAACGGTGCCGGTCCTCCACCAGAGCCAATGGGCACTGCTCTACCAGGCGCGCTTCTTTCTCTTGACCGATTCACGGTTCTGCAGGGTTCCGCTCCGGCCTCTGTTCGTGCTACCTACGGACCCTTTTCCACCAAGCAAACAGTACCCGCTCGATATGCAGTACCCGATCCTTTGGAACCACCCCGAAGAAATGCAACCTTGATGGAACTACAAGATGCTACAGCGCATAGACTTGATGTATCAGCTCATCTTGTCTTCCGAGAACTGCCCCGTGATGCACCCGTTTTACGCGTACTTTTCCATACTGGTGGTGAAGGGGGAACCAGACGCGCCGCTACAAGGCCCAGACGTGTCTGTATAACCCTTCACGTTAGTTTCGGTTCCAAAACATTGACTGCCACTTGTGGGCCTGAGGGAGAAGAAGGGGCATGTCTAGCCGAATTGACTGTACCAGCTGCGTGGTGGCCAGCAGATGGAAAAGGCAAGCGACCACCTCGGACTATGAAACTGGCTTATAGTGCGGCGGAAGCGAGTAGCGGGGAAACAGGAGAAGGAGCTTGCGGACGTGTGTCCGTCCAGCCCGCTTGGCCACTGGGCACTGTTACTCTAGCAGGAGCTCGAGCTGGATACAGAGAGTCTAGAGCGGGCGATACTGCGCTCCTTCTGCCCCGTGCGCCACTTTACCCACATTCCAGACTACATCTCCCATTTGTTATTCGCCGCGACAGTAATCATCCCATTGGACATGTCGTCATCAGGTTAGTCTTAATTTGTACAATATACAATTATTTCAAATGCTAAGTACTACAATTTTACACAAATGGTTACGTGAATATGCTTTGCTTCATCTTACCCAACTCCTATTTATGTCAATAGCCGTCGTGATGTTGTTGGTATGGAGTAATCGTATTTCGTGATGTGCTGGCATTGTAGGGTGCTCGAGTCTTGAGATATGACATAGCGTTGAAGCACGTGTTAGGCAAATTGCTGTCAGCACCCGAGCACTTCGTGTCAACGTTGACGGGTATTCCTTTGTTATTCCTAGTTGATTAAGCTCAATTTTTTAGCCATGCATAATAATGTCGTACAAATTGGAAGGTAAGACCGACTAATTCCACTTGTCTACTCTAAGCACCAAAGACAACTCTAGCAGTAGGTAAATAGTGTTAGACACTTGAAAAACACTTCGTAACTTTCAACAACCAGTGGACTGTAAATGCTGGGTTGAGATGCTGTTCTACATTTATGTCAAGCTTCAAGCTGCAGTTGAGTGTCGAGCAGCGGATGTCATCGTTACGAGTGGTCGTTTAAAACTTTCTTGGCTGTTAAATGTTTGCCTGAATAAAAAGACAGAAATATTTATTCTCTTTTCATTTATAGTAAACATAACACGGTTAAGTTTTTATCTGAAACCAATAAGTATCATTAATTATTTGTGATTCAAGTTTAAATAAGTATTGAATGTGTAGGGATACTTTAAAGATTATTTTGATGAAATTGAAGACTATGGGAATTTGTGGACATATATATTTCTATCCATCCATCTTTAGGTCTTTAAAGATCCTTTTCTTCCTTCTCCCATTGGACCTTCTCTGTATAGCGCAACTTCGTAAGGAATTCCAGCGGTTCCTGCTGTAATTTTTAGGTCTAGGTTAGATCTACATATGATTTCTATTTTAGCCATTTTTGTCCCATCTTTTATCAGTTATATAACCATCGTTGTCAGTCCATTCCCACTTAATTTTTTTTCCCGAATGATGCTTAAGAAAGTTGGATTATTCTATCTCAAATGTGGTCGTACCAAGTACGACAGTTGCAATTGTTTTCTGGTCGGAAAGGTGTGGTTGCCGGTTACACCTATACACTTGTACTGACCATTCCTTAGGAGTCCTTCCAGTCCTTAGGAGTAGTAACTATCTGTGAC
>DWLO01001460.1:0-14920 GCA_018245335.1 Dalla quadristriga
CGTTTATGATATTGAGATAGATTATATCCTATGCCGAAGTTCGTAGTTAATATTTGACCTTAATTTTAATGTCACAGACAGACTCCAATTTTATTTATTGGTACGATAAGATAATACCTACTTATATAACATTAAGGAAGAAGAAGATAACTTTATTTGTTTCCAAAACTACAACAATAATACTATATACATAAGATAAACATTGTGTTGTTTTCTGTTTGCCATCCGCAACACAAGAATCATAATGCGGGGGTGTAAGTGTGTGAATGAGCGTTTATTTAAAAAAGTGTTACATATAACTCCTAGTAGACTCCTGTGACAATTATTATTACGGGGGTGAAAGTGTGTGTGCTACACTCCAGTGACAATATTACAATAGCTGCAAGAGTTGCATATCAAAATGTTAAAACGGAACTAAAAACTATCGTGTAACTGGATTCATAGCAGCAGCACGTCTGTCATTAGTCCTTATCTATGTAAGAAGAGCTCTACAACTCTACGTAGAGATCGTTTACGGCTCCGCAGGGGACTCATTAGATAAGCGCTTGAGGCAAGAGGGCGAGGATAATTTCGTGTAGAGTACTTGTCCTTAATAAATTAAGTCACACACTCGCACCATAATACCTAGTAGTGAATTAACTGGGAAGCACGAGAGTTAATTACTTAAACTGGCTGCATAAGGAATGGTTAGTCATTTGCAAAACTTATTCTCGCTATCATCCTGGGTTGACTGGCAGAGAATGCCACTAGGCATTAAGTCTGCCCTTTGTAAAAACTAGATTTAGATGTTAACAATCTTACTTCTTACTAATATTATAAATGCGACAGTGGAGTTTCTTTTTTGACGACTCAGTTGCGCGTTGGTTAGCGACCCTGACTGACGAGCTGTGGATTCCGGTTTCGATCCCTGTCGATTGGAAATATTCGAATAAATTTTAAAAATATATTTAAAGCGAGAATGAATTTGAGGTGTATAAACGCCGCCATTTTTCGCGCGGTTAGAATGACGTCACAAGACTCCTAAACCTAAACCCAGACACTACATACACCATACAAACATCTACCTTGACACGGGCGATGACGCCACATTTAATTCTAAACACGGCGTTGCATTTCGCAATTTTAATTTCGATCGCCAATTTTTCACATTGCGTTTTTTAATTTTTGCCATTAAGAAAATTGCTATGTGTAGGGTTTATTTTAATTTATTCATTGATATACTTTTATTTCAATTGTTACTATTTAGAATTTTACTTTGATGTAAAACGTATTTGAGTGGTTCACGGTATCTGAAAAAGAAAAAAAACTAAGATGGCGGGAAAATGTGGACAGGGGAAGGTTCGCGAAAGGGCATTGGGACGAGTGTTGTACGAAAGTTGAGCAGTGGTGGCATAATAATAGATTAGAAATTATTCTCATAGGAATTGTTGAAAAATTTTACACACAACTAAAATAAACTGATAAGAAGGAAGGAAGTTTAATTGAATAATTACCCATACAAAAGCAATTTGCAATCGATTCTTTGTTTTCATGATCCAACCTGTAATTTCGAGCTTCCTTCTGAAGTCAGCCTTATGGGTCACTAGGGGTCACTTCTTTTCTTTAAAATTGCTCTAGGCTCGGTAGTCCGACATCAAAAGCGCTTTAACCATTCTAGGTCAGTGGTGCTTGGAAAATCTAGGTGCCCTGAAACGCTTAAAAAGTATTTATTTATGACGTTTAACAAGTATCCGCTAAGCAAGTATTTGCTCTGAATCTATTCCATGAAAGTTTGTTTATGGCTAAAAAAGGCCAAGTGAATGGAACAAAGATCATACTAGGTGTCACTCTTAGATGAAGCAAATTGGTAGATACAGTGCGCTCATACACCGTGTTACAGAAAAATGGGCTAGATGTAAATGCCGTAAACACGCAGCCATACAATTACAATTCTTGTATAGTGCATATTTAATAACTAACAACAGGGATAGTGAGAGGTATTCAATATGAATTCCGCTATGTTGCCGTTTCGCGCAAACAACACGAAGATTCGTGAGCGACTAAACAAACCCTGTGACCTTGGTCATAAGTTTTCAGATCACGCGTGATAGGCAGGTAACATGTCTTTCTTTTTTGTATTAATCTAAGGTCACAATACCTTACCTACCTTGCCCGTATACAGTATGGGGGATTAAATTAAAGTAGTCTTCAATTTAAATCATAAAGAACACACATGTTTTATTTAGAAAAAAAATGTTTTCATTGGTTGTGTTTACTTCATGCAATAGTAGATGCCATTAGCGGATTCCTATCAAAGAACTTAATTGAAAAAGAAAACTTTTATGTTACCGTTAGCTAATCTAAGTTCTGTGTGAACAATTTTAAGGTTGAAATATTAATGCGCGCTAGCATGTTGAACACTCTTTCTAATCTAACGCGGTCAATACCGAAGGGTTCCAAGACCGCCGAAGTTCTAAGAACTTTCTGAATGAATGTGGTTAATTTAACTGTTCTTCTTAAGATTGTTACGCATTCTATTCCATTTGCGAGCTCCGAAGGTAGATCGAGTTTTGAAGTCGAAAAGGCAAAGTTATCTCGAATTTCGCTGCATTATCTAACCGAAGTTTTCAAGTTATAGGAAGAACGATTTGTCTAATTAAATATTGAAGTTCTGGTCTTTTCTAAGCTCGCCCGGCGACTTTAATATCCTTGTAAAAATATTTTTGTATAAAAATAATTTCATTATCTATATTATTGATCTGTGCATATTATTACTCTGTTATACACCCATATTAAATATCAGACTTTGCCCGTGGCTCCGCACGCATAAGATTTGTTTGTCCTACAAACCTACATCCCCTATTCTAACCCCTTAGGGGATGGTTTGTTTGTTCGGCCTAGGTATGTCCTTTTCCATGGTTCAACCTATATTCTCACCAAATTACATAAGACTTTTTAGCATGATTGAGTAATAACACATCTTTCATCCTTTCCATAATCTTCAGAAAGTTCCGTATTTTGAACATTAGTACCTACAATACAAAAATTCTTTATTGTACATTTTAAAAACAGAAAACGAGGGCATAGACAATTGGCGGTCTTTTTGTCTTGAAGCGATCTCTTCCAGCCAACTATGTCTCTAGAATTTTTTTACAAACAGAACAAGACCTAATAGTACTTATCTCTAGAGGACTCTTCGTTTTTTTTCTTCTCACCTTAGTCGCGAAAAATTAAACCGTTATTTTTGTTCGACACTAAAGTCATAGCAAAATAGTGGCCACGGCAAAGATATTGAAGTAAGGACTCCAGTATTTTCATTGGTACGCACTATAATTGCCTTACATACAAAGGCTCTCTTCGCGCTATCTAACAGTACATTATTCATGCATCGACGTGTCTTCCATCGGTCTCCATGTAGGCCAGGAGCATCATGGCCGTAGAGGTCGTTAACCCGCCCTCTCGGGCCCTACGTCTACATTTCACTCCCGCAAGTGAGTCGTTCAAGTGGTTTTGCTAGATGGGACCAGTTGTACTTACGTTTTTTGTACTAGAAAACTGCTTGACTTGCCTTAGGCCAGTCGTTATTTTTTCTCAGATGGTTTTATTTGTATAAATGGTAAATGAATGTACATTCCGACATAGTTTAAACGATAAATCTGATCTTAATTCCTTGCGACTACTGTATAGATGGTAGGTATAAAGAAATTTTAATTCCTACTATCGTCTGAAAGAAAGAAGCTATGGCAAAATGATAGGCTTTCTAAAGGTTTATGTCTCAGTTTAAGTGCGAGAGAAAGTTCTTTTCCTTTGATATGTTTCCATATATTCAAAAACCACGAGTCACGTGCAATTGAATAGAGTGCGTAATATAACAATATGTCAGTAATGATTTCGTGTTGTTGGTACTTAGACGGTCCTACGTGCACAACGTACTAAGCAACATAACATAAATGTAAAATTGTA
The DNA here is from genome assembly GCA_018245335.1 of Dalla quadristriga. Taxonomy (NCBI): domain Eukaryota; kingdom Metazoa; phylum Arthropoda; class Insecta; order Lepidoptera; family Hesperiidae; genus Dalla; species Dalla quadristriga. The sequence goes on from DWLO01001460.1 coordinate 3,943, forward strand.
AGGGTCTTCATTTTCATATGTAAGATTTTTGCTGTAAGATACGAGTAAGAGCTATTTCGCGCTAATGTTCCTACACCATATTTGATCCAATATTACGGCAAGTTAATCCAATCTGGACATATTTACCTGTACCTATTAAGAGTATTTCTAAAAATAGCTGTTTGATATAATATATGAAGTCTATGACCATTGGCAGCAGTGTCCTCTCCTAATTTTAAATCAAGACTGTTATTAACTTCTCATAGTATAAATGAGTATATGCATGTTTTGTTTAATATTTATAAATGACTGTTTACATCGTTTTAGAATAGTAAAAATATGAATAACGTTGGAAATGTTTCACATTAATTTAAAAATTAAATTAAAACCGAGAATAAGTTTGAGCTGTTTAAACGCCGCCATTTTTGGCGCGGTTCGAATGACGTCACAAAACCCCAAAATCGTAACCACTGGCGATGACGTCGCATTTTATTGAAAACAATGCATTGCGTTTCGCAATTTTAAATTTCGGTGGCCTATTGCAAACATTTCGTTTATAAATTTTTGCTATTAAAAAGGAATAAAATGAGAAGATAATGGCTTAGATTGAATGTCTGAATGATAATTATTCGAAATAAAAATATTTGTACTAAATTTAAACTACACGCATATACTATATTACCAATATGATTGTACTTACTAGTTACTACTGTGTTCGCATTTAGTCATTATAATGCATCGCATTTCTGTTTGGTCTTATAGACTGTAAACAAATTGTTGAGCAGAATAAAGTAAAATAAAATAAAAATATATACATTGTTTGTGGTGTTCATTGGAATTCGGTCAATGTGCCTACCTTTAACATAAGATTTTGCAAGAATTGCGGATAGGATTTTGCAAGATTCTTGAGATTCCGCGTTACCTAGAGCACCTGATGGTGCTTACCGCATTCCTGTAGAAACTTTCACCAGTGACCTATCACGTGCCCCGATCACCTCTATCCGTGCTGAATTGACCAGCAATTTACTCACCATTGCAACTGCTTGTTTAGTACGTCTGTAATGATCTGAATAGAATAAATATTTTACTGCGGCTTGGAACTGTAACATGTACCTACAGGTAGGTACAGATAATGATACTGACCTACTATTTTAATAATAATAAATAAATAAAATATATGTGAAAACTTGTCTAATATCCCCCTAGACGGAATCCTACTTCAAGGGATAGAACGGTAGAGGCTTCATTCTTTTAGATTTTAGTTCATTGCTTAAACCTTCAGCGTATAATCAATAGTGGGTCACTGGTCAATACTTCAGCCAGTTGTACCTACCAACCTACCCACAGACGGGATAGAACGGGTACAATAATTGTAGCAGGGTACGGTAGTACCTACCATAGGGAATATATATTACGCCCCAGACTATGTAGACATACTTGTAAAGCTTATTCAATTATCCATTTTGCCACCTAGTTGGCTGTTGTGTTTTTGGAATAAGTATGTGTCATTTAATGTTGGGTTTTGGAGTGGTTTGATCTGAAGGATTTACAGGAGTACCTACTCAGCAGAAGCCTAGGCAGGAGTACACAGGTTTTAAAATATTTTTTTAAATATTACTGACCTAATACTTAGACTTGATGGTTCTCTTTTTTAAACTGCTGCCATTTGTTATTTATGAGAGTTTCTTCCATTAAACTTTTGTAAGAATGCGGAGCCATCCATTCCCCATCAATACCTACGTCCGATTTTGAGTCCACTGCTGGGCCTCCGGTAGTTATCGGTTTCCAAAATTGTATCTATTAGGCGAATCCAGTCTGTATCGAATTAATTGCAAGCTAAAAACGCATAGTTTGTAACCCGACGTACCGTGACACCCGTCATCCGGCCCCACTCATCTCACGTGACCTGACTCACCTGACACCTTGTGGTTGAGTAGTGTGTCCAAACTAAGAGCTCAATTGTGGAATATGGGGGCGAAGAGGGTGAAGGCTGGCACGACGGGCGGGTAACCGACAAATTAAACATTCTAGGCGAAAGGAGATAAATTGTTCTGGCTCCATTATTAAAGTCGCTAGAATATGCTATCCCTAGTTTTATTCCCCTTTATTTTCGTTTGACTATATCCATTTGATTGTTATTCAAAATGAATGACATAATAACTGAATTGGAAATATACCTTTAATTAATGGCTTTAATAATGAAAATAGTATATAGAATGTGTTTTTTTGACTGTAAACAAATATTTTTTATTTTACTTGTAATCTTTGTTACATATCCACTTTACCTATGCAAACCTTTTGGTGTGTACGTGTAGTATCTACTAAGACAGGATTTTCCGCATATTTTCGGATTCATGGCGACACTAACAGGTTGAGATGCAAATAACAGTTCAGTAGCTTCGTATAAAAACCTACATCGATTCAAAGGGCTGCGGTTGTATGCTTAGTAAACTTCCCGGACGTGGCATCAGCTATCTGTATTTAATTAAATAAAACCCATTTTCTATGGGCGTCACTCAAGTGAATCCCTCAATGACTCTAATCACGCAAAAACTACGGATTCTTACGAAATTTGATAATATTACCTAAGGAAGTCATTTAGTCATTTAGTCCTATTAAATCATAACCTAAGGAGAAAGAACATTGGATAAAATATTTGTATAAAAAACGTATTTTACGCTGGCGGGAATCACGGGACTGTCTAGTTCCTAAGCGATTTTTCATCAAAATCGATAAGGAAGTTCCATAAGATTCTCATATGATGTACCTACTCGTAATTTATTATCATTTGCCTTATAAATTGTAGCGCTGTTTACCGAACTCTACAAACTGTGCGAAGTCCAAAACCCGACTCGCCTTGTCATATCTTAGCGTTAATCACACAAACCGCCACAGAGGTGTCTAATTTAAGAATGGGCGTAATGTGAAGATATGAACAACCGCTGTTGGACATATTTTTAGTATTCCCTGTACTTTATAAAGTAGGGAAAGGGTTATTGTAAATACCTACCTAGTACTGGGCTTTGCGCGCTGCTCCGCCCTCATAAAATTCGTGAACCGAGAATTTTTCCGGGACAAAAAGCCCGGTAATAAATCATAAATCTGTGTGCAAAACATCACGTCGATCCGTTGCAGCGGAGAAGGATAGTCTAACAAAAACACTTTCCCATTAAAGCATTATATTAATAGTGAAGTAGTGATTGTTATTCTGAGAGCAATTTCTTTTCCTTTGCAGCCAACGAACCCGTTCGTACGAATCTGATGACCACGAGAGGGGTGCATGCGAGTGGTGCGAGTACGCCCTCGTGATCACCCTAGCGACCATCCTGCTCATTGGGGTGTCAGCCCTGACCATCTTCTGGGTATTCTTCTACCGAGAGGGATATGCCTGGGCTGACGATATCCCCGAGAAACAGTTCAACTTGCACCCCACCCTCATGGTGGCTGGATTTATTACTTTCAGCGGATTCTGTAAGTATTTTGATATTTTACTACTGAAGGATTCGTGAGAGTCCATATTTATTTACGGTTGGTAAGCGGGTATACTCACGCTAATTTATCGGGATCACCCGACTAATTTTGGTCCACACGTGGCTGGGCCTCCTTCATGAGCTGCCATCTGCGACAAGCGAGCGCCGGCAGTTCTCGAAACTAGTCGGGCGATCCCGATAATTTAACGTGAGTATTACAGCTTAACTATTTTGACATTCTTCGTCGTTATTTGTGAAATGTGTAAGTTAGAACACTGGAAACTAGGTTACTAGATACTACCACAGGACTAGCTTATACAAACGTTTAGTATTAATAAATATTAGTGAGCGTCGAGTTAGTAATGGTTCTTTAATAGTTCTATTCGAAGCTGCTCCCAGATACCTTGCTACCCTTGATGATTGAGCTGGTCGCCTCTTGTACAAGTGTAACCACACCTTTTCGACCGGAACACAATTGTTGAAAAACAAATTATTCCACGACAGAAATGGGTGTGGCGGTGGTACCGCCCCGGGCGAATCGTATACAGGTTCTGCTGCAAGCCGCCTGGTTTTACCAACTTTCAAATTTACAGCGGTTCTGCTCTACCGCATCTGCCGGTGCTTCCGCCGCATCTACGTGAAGCTCCTGCACGCCATCTTCCACGCCCTGGCGTTTCCCTGCATCGTCATCGGGTTCCTGGCCGTGCTGGACTTCCACAACAAGAAGGGCATCAACAACTTCTACTCGCTTCACAGCTGGATCGGCTTCGTTGCTATGGGACTGTTTGGATTACAGGTCGGTGCCTAATACTATGCCTATATGCATGTATTTTTTTAATATTTTTAAATCACTGTTTATATCGTTATAGAATAGTAAATATATAAATGATGTTGGAAATGATTCAATTTAAAACCGTAAATAAATTTGAGCTGTTTAAACGCCGCCATTTTTCGCGCGCTTTGGAAGACGTCACCCGACATGACAATCGTAACCCAAAGACTACACAGACCACACAAACGTCTACTCTTGATTTAGTAAAGTAATTGTTCTGAGGTCTACATCAACACGTATTCTGCCATTCAAAACGAATAAAACAAGAACATAAAATTTACAAAAAAAATGGTATTGTTTGAATCCGTAAAAATTTTACTACTATTTACTTTCAGTGTACTTTAATGGTTAATCTACGCTTAAATTTAAAAAAGTATTTCCATAGGATTATAATTTTTTATGTTGCATCGAGCATACTTAGTCTTATTCAAAACCAAATTGTTTTTACAATCGAAGGCAGGGTCTGAGTTCCCACGCAAGGGCTGCAGATATCTTCGAAAATTCCGTGGAGTTTAGCTATGTCAACAAATTAATGGAATATTTACGACGATGAAGTTTCTAACGTCGGTCAGAGTTTTTGGGTCTTGGACATTTGTGATGTACTTGGTGCGTGTTTATGACATTCGCATTACAAAGAGTCTTGTGAGTTGTTATTCAAAATTAAAGCGATATGGTTAAATCAGGTACACCTAATAAATAAGCATGTTACTCACGATTATACGTCACCGACTCGCTTTATCCCTGCGTGGTGGACTAGCTTGAACCGTGCTCAGTAATAGCCCAGTGATGGGTAGTGGCGATGCATATTATGTGCACGGTACAACTGCGGCCGTCGATCTACGGCAGCCTGCATTTAGAGAAAAATACATTTTAAAGTCTCCATCTTGAATAATTCCAGTATGCCGTGGGCTTCTTCAGCTTCCTCCTTCTTCTGATCTGCAACAAGGGAACGGCTGGCTTCCGCGCCTCCCTGGTACCCGTTCATGCTGCCTTCGGGATCCTGACCTTCGTGCTTGGAGTTTGCGCCTGCCTCACTGGACTCACTGAGAAGGCCCTGTTCACTCTCGGGTACGTTATCAAATTTAAACTTCATAATCGGTTATTGATAGTTAAACCTCAAGTGGGCTAACCTTATGCTTGGTAATGGCATTTCGTTACTTCGTAGGCTAGTCATTACTAGATATCCCATCGCAGTGCAACATTATTTGTTTACCTTTTTTGCAATTCTACAATGGGCAGAATTAATGCCTGATGAAGTTCTCGGTCAACAAGTCAATACCTGTATGACTACAAATAATATTGAAAGCGAATTGACTGTGAATCAATTGCTAAGTACAGAAGCCATTTCATTTTGTAAAGATGCTTGGAAGTCGATAGGTATCCGATTACCTGAGAAGCAAAGGGCACTGCCGAGATAGCCACCTGAAAGTGTAACTTGACCGTGGAGGCCGGATTCAATATCTTAGGTAGAATAAGTAGCAGTTGTATCCGATATCCGTCAAGTAGCCCGTGAAAGATTTTATCAATATGCCAACTTTTTAATTCTAAAACCGAACGACCCAGTGTAAAACAATAATTCGAAAACTAAAAATCTAAATTTACTCCAGAAATGCTACCCTTGGAGCACACAGGTATTTTTGATACGTATAGATGTTTGCATTCATTGGCTGTTTAGGAAAATTTAACTTCTTCGCGAGAATCACCCTAACATTTACCTACAGTAATTCATACCCAACCAACACCTTTAAACATTTCAAAGAACTTTAAAAAGCTTTTTATATAGTCATTCCCTTTTAAAAACATGCCGGTGAGATTGCCAAAAGCTCATATTTTTCGCCGCAAAAGTGTTTAATTTAGCTTTCTATGCAAAAAAGAAACAATTTTCCATGCTTGCTTGAAATATGCACAGACTTGGTATTTCTTTAGTGCCAAAAATATTTCAGCTCAAAAAACACCTCGTTAACGAACGGATTAAAGCTTCGTCTGATGGTGTAGTGTTGCATTAAGTGTCTATTAGGAACTTAGAACTTTTATATTATGTATGTTGCATGATTTTACGCACTTTTTAGCTACCTTCTTATGTTTTATCATTAACTACCATCTGGGTATATCAGGGAAAGAGCAATCTTCGGTTTACCTGATGATTGATAGGTAGTTGAAAACCTAGTTGTTTTAATACAGGATTCAAAATTACTTATCATGTATGGTAACGTATCGTATAAGTTTTACTTACTTTTACTTACCTACGGGATTTCAATGGATTTTGTATCTACTTACGTACTTTTAGGATGACTTTCAGAAAAAGTTGAACTAAGTAGGTACCTATTGTATTCCTCAGATATTGAAATTATACATGAAACAAGGTAAAACCTTTTTTCTCGTCGAAATGGAAGTGGTATACCTACGTAAATCCTTGGATTCCTTGTTATCTTTTTGTTAAGTAAAAGTAAGATATTCCATGAAGTATTGAATCAAGAGCTAACCGCAATGTTTTTATTCTGTGTTAGTGGCCAAGGTCAAACTCATTAATATCCTTGCCTGTCTATTTATAGATCAGGATACCTAATTCCAATGAACGACATTTATTTGTACCTACGTAAAAGTTCAAGCAACGTTGGTCTTTCCCTGATACCTATAGGTAGATTCATGGACCAGTAGGTAGGTTCATTATTTTTATGTATGTGCCTGTGCCTGTGTTTGTCTGTTTGTTGCTTGTAATATCGTATTCCAGCGCCGAGAGGTACAGCGGCCTGCCGGACGAGGGGGTTATCATCAACGCGATCGGAGTCGCCACCGTGGCTATTCTGGCCGTCGTCATATATATCACGTCGAGAGACAAGTTCCGTACGCAAGCCCGCGACGGCCATATAAGAGCGTCGGTTGATTTGTAGAGTGCCAATTAAATTAATGACGTGCGGACGAGTTCAAACTGTCTGTAGTTAGTTGCCTTCGCAATTTCTGTTCTTAATACATAGACGCCATGATGAAGTCTCTACGCATCATTTTCTTGATTATTTTGGCACGACAGTATCTTCCTTTTCTCGAGAATCGTAAATAAAATGAAACATTTACTGCTTTTCCTTTTTTATGTTACTCAAGTTACATTTACGATATTTTTTATTATATTTTTATCACGGTAAAGAATATTTACACAAATTTTACCGAAAGTACACGAACTTGATGATAGTAGATATAAAACTCTAAGAATACCATATTCTTAGATTAGCCTACTAATTATTTAAAATCATATTTTTACAAGTCATAAAAGAAAAACGACAGTCTAACAGATAATAGAGACGTAGAAATAAAGTTACAAATATTCGTGTATTTTCTTTTGGTATATAGATAGGTAATAGTTATAGCCTGTTTAATGTAGGTAGTAATAGGTCAAAGTATCTATGTACAAATAACGAGGCTTTTATTATCGTAAGTTTAAGAGATTCGGTCTGTATCAGACCACGACATTAGTAATTTTTACTTGTAATTATTTTAAGAACTCCTCGAAATTGAGATAAAATCCTTGTGAAAAAGGAAAAATCACAAAATCTTGATCTATATTTAAGTACTATGCATACTTTTCACATATCCTACGATTAAGTAATCTTAATTCATGTTACATAAAAATTAAAATTTCTGAATAAGTACATAATTGACTTTTCATTTTACTTTCTTTTGGCTCTGTATTTTTTGGTTGGAGTTCCTGCGACGATAAACTACTAACCATTTAAAAATACTCTCATTTCTCTCTCTCGCACATTCTAACATATTCAATGATAAAGAAAGAGGGCGAAATTTTTCTCGCTTTTCTTTTCTGTTATAGGAAGGTATATGAAAATTTCAATAATGCCTTATATGTCACTGTCAAGACATACTAAATATGAAATCATCACGTTATATTTTAAATTTTGAAAGTAAATTAATAGCCTAGCGGCACCCGGAATTATTTATAATTACAAGAGACGATAGCTCAAGTGATGTCCGATATTTTATTGTCGACAGTGACAACGAATCGCATTTTTCAAAAGTCTACCTAGACTTTTCAGTAATTTAAAATGTGCGAGTGAGAGAGATGCATAAGGCCTCTTAATGGCTGGTGGTGGCCATGGCAGCTTGTCCTGCAATTTATACTGACGACGAAACTTACAGTGGATACAAATAGGTGTCAGAGCCCATACGTGGCCTCATACACTTATCAGCTTTGAGTACCCATCTGTTTACGATAGATGTTTCATTATCATGTGTATTTATGTATTATGTATATTTATGTATCATGCTTTTTTTCTATAAGGGTGGCATGCTTTGTTATGTTTAATTTGAAACAATACCTAACAGTAGGTAGTAGATAGGTAGGCACACTCAATTTGCTTAACTGTGAAATGAGCTAACTAACCAACCAGAAATGCTTGTACCCACATTCATGATTAACAGCAAATTTAATTACTAACCGATTAAAGTGAAATATAAATATAGGTAGGAACAGATCGCTTGGATGTAATGAACATGTTGGAGTTAGTCTCAGACAAGTAGGTAGATAAGGTGCACTCATACATCGCGTTACAGAAAAATCGGCTAGATGTAAATACACGTAAACACGCACCTACAGAATTAAAATTTAATGATTCACATTTAATAACCAACAATGACGGTGACACGTACTCAATATGAATTCAGTTGTTGTAGTATCGCGTGCAAACAAGATTATGCCTCGTGAGCGACTAAACGAAACCTGTGACGCTGGTCGTAGGTTTTGCGAACACTAGCATTGGCAGGCAACGTTTCTATATTTTAAAATTAATCTAGAGAGTTAGTCAGGGTCGCTGTCACTGTATTCGTCAAATCTACAACAATTAACAATGATTTATTTATTTAAACAAAAACTTAATCAACAAAATAAATTATAATAAAACAAAGAAATTTCCTTGCCAAAAGTCTTGCTGTCGCAACACATAATCCATTACTATTCAGCTATTTATAATACTCACAACATGTATCTCTCGAATCCTGTACAATAGTGAAACATGCCTTCTTCGATTATTCAGCTTTTTCCAATATAACATGTATCTGTATAATGACAAGTGCCTTACTAACCCGGGCGCATGCGGTGCAGGGCCGAGACGTACGCGACGCTGCCGACAGAGGGCATCGTGATCAACGCCATCGGCATGTCCGTGGTGGCCGTGGCCGTCGTGGTGCTGTACACCGTGCGCGGCACCGGCGGCTACCGTCTCCGCAAGGTCGCGCAGCACCCCAGCTAAGCAGACACGCGGGAACGTCGGGGTCGAAGCAGTTCCATTCAGTTCGCTCTAGCACCAGCGAACGGAAAAAACATAGAAGCAATTTTTAAACAATTAATTTTTTTGGTTACATAATGCTGTTAACATATCGCACTCTTAATGATACAGACCTAATTAGACATGGGCTCGAATTGAGTAACGCAGACTCGCAGGCTTCTGTTAACGTCATCTATGATTTCAAATTGAAATTACAACGAAATTCGCCGTCTTTATTGACACAGCGTAATATGGGTCTCTTTCATTGTTATGTGTTTTTAAACCGGAAAAATTGTAGAATGGTTTATTGCGTTTCCCCAATAATCTACTTTTTTGAGTTAAACCAGTATACCAAAAAGGGTGCGATATATTCATGTACGAAGGTACAGTACAATCAGTCAGCCGTTATCGCCTTCACGGTGGCCAAGCGTGCCAACTCATAATCGCGCACGTTGTGTTACCGCTCCATCGATAACTCGACTCGACTCGAATCGATTCTACTCTATCTGAATGGACTCCACTCGACCCTGTCCTTACTAATATTATAAATGAGACCGTGTGTTTGATGGTTTGTCTCTTTTTCCCACTGCAACAGAGCCAGATAATTTATGGGTCAAAGAGTGGCGTAGGCTATTTATCACGGAAAAATACACGTTTCCTGGAATAAGGGAATATTACGCGGGCAAAGTCGTGAACAAAGCCTCGTATTAGTAATAATATAAAAATAAACTCACACTGAACACCCGGATAGGTAAGTCGTGTATAGTAGTGACGTCCACTTTGACGTCCTCCTCTTTGATGCTGGACAGCGGCACCGGCAGGTTGTCCTCGCACGGCATCGTCTCCACGGTGGTCAGCGGCGCGGGCTGGTCTAGTGGCGAGAAATCTATCTCCACTTTAGTCTCCACCTAGATTAAGGGACAGAGTATTCATTCAAATATTGATGCTGTAATGTTGTGGGAATAAGAGATTATCTCGCTAAACAAGAAGATTGTTCAAAAGACCATTAGAAACTATAAAAAAAAAAACGCGCGACCAGTATTATGTTATACAGGATCAATTAGGCCGCTGCAGCCCACGCAAGCACACACACATGCACGCACTCATGAACATGCGCACGCTTGCCTGTTCAATTACCAAGCTATGAACGCTTGAAGAACGTTCTCCGCGCGTCCCTATTTCCATCTTTACGTCTGTGGTGCAGTTGAATCTCCGGAATGGGCACGCACAGCTGCCGATTTTCCCAGTACAACATGTCATCCATCCATCCATCCATCAGCCTTTGGACGTCTACTGTTGGACAAAGGCTTCCCCTAATCGACGCCACTCCGACCGGTCCGACGCACAGGAGTGCCCTCTGAATCCAGCGGCTTCCCGCTGTCTTCTTCAGGTCGTCAGTCCACCTTGTCGAAGGGCGGCCTGTGCTC
>DWLO01001461.1:0-14917 GCA_018245335.1 Dalla quadristriga
TGCGCTGCCCTCGAGCACAGCAGGTTCGAACGAACTCGTGTTCGAGCCTTCTTTCCTCCTGCGTTTAGTGGGAGAATTTTACTATAAAGAATGTAATGAGTGAACTTTTTATATTCAATCTTTAAACCCACTCCAAAAATAAAGATTAAAAGCTTTGTTTATAAGCTGATATTCAGCTGAATATTCAGGTCGTATATATTTTTAAACAAGACAACTATTATTGTGAGATTTAAATCTTATCTATAATTCATTCATCTTTTACTAGTCTTATTTTTATCCAACTTACGTGACTGAATTCTTTTCATTATCAATTATCTCAAACTGATCAGGTGTGGCACTGTGTGTTGAATAACCACTGCCATAGTGGTTCTCTAACGCTGTACAAGTCAATGGTTTTGCTTCTAATTGTTTCTGTAATGTTGCTTGGACAGAAGACAGCTTATTACAGGGTATATGAAGATCTATCCCTTTGTTCTCTGACACTGGACTCGTTAAGGAGTTCAGGCTAACGATTGCTGCATCATACAATTTTTGGAAGTTAAGTTTTTCTGTTTCTAAAGCTATTACTTTTTGTTTCAGCAGATCTATTTCTTCAGCTTGAATTAAAATCTGTGAAAATAAAGTGAAGCACTGAATAAATCTCAAGTTTTCAGAGATGTAATGACAAAAAAATATTATACTAATTTTAATTGGTTAAACAGTGTTAATGCTGTAAGTATGTAACCAATAGGACTGCTAAACATCAATAAGCGCCCTGGCTATCCCTGCTGTTCCATTTAAGTTATTGAAAGCCATGTGTTTAAGTGTCCACATGGTTACAGAAAGCTCATTCACCACAATACAATACAAAAAAAATACAAAATTCCTTTATTGCACACCAGAAAAAGGTACAGAAATACATTCACAAAGTAAAGTTCGTACAATTGGCGGTATTTATTACCAATTACCAATTACCACCATATTTTCGTGAAATAATCATACATACCTCATGATTCCAGTCAGTATCGTTATCAATAGATGTCTGACAACTCACACACACATTACCCTCATCCATATCAGTCTGACATATCATGTCCACAATATGCATTTCTGTTTCAGTGGATGCATCAATTTTCGGTAGATTAACTGTTGCACTGCTCCCCCAGAATAGCGATACTAGACCAGCTGGCCTTGGCATGTTCAACCCCACATCATCCCAGTCTTCAAATTCCTGTTTATATCAAGGAATGTTATTAAACTTCTACTATAAAGATCATAATCAAGACACATTTTGTATTCATATTGATATGGATCTTATAATGTACCTAATGTGAGACAGAATTTAGGTCATAACCAAGTATCTAAAGTGAACTCTGTCAATAGAATTAAATACTAATAAAATTCAAAAATTTTAAATAATTCATACCTGGTCAGGATTCTCATCAGAAAACGTGATTGATGTAAGCTTATAGTTTTGTAGAAGAAGATACTCATTTATAAGGAAGTTGAGAGCTCGTTTTTCGTGAGGTTTTAATAATCTCTGGTTGAACTTATCTTTTGAATTCTTATCTAAAGCAGAGTCTCCATCTGAAATGTACCAATTAAAAGACTAGAATTTGGAAAAATCTAGGTATTACTTGTGTTTATTTGTAAGTATACATCATCATCATCAAAAACAGCATATAATAATAGTCCACTGCTGTACTAAAGGCCTCTCCCAAAAATGGTAGGATTTGCCCATAATCACCACGCTGGGCAGGCAGTTTGGTGATCACAGTAGATGGTTATATTCACTTAGTCGCCTCTTACGACAACCGCAAGAAGAGGGAGAGGTGGCGACAAAAGTATTCTGTTCTACCGTCACCACACGACGTAAGTCTATATGCATACTTATAAGTGGTAGAAAACTAATTTAAATTTCAAAACAGATAAACACAGTATATTACCGACAAAAGTGGAAAGGACAGCTGTGCAGGTTCAAACCTAAATATTCTGCACATTCAAGGTCACCGCCAGAGATACATGGCTCATCTTATATTTTGAAATCTACACACTTTTTACCTGCAAATTGAGTGAGATTGGCTCTCAAGGCATTGATAGTCTCTTTGGCCTTTCTCAGCTCGAATTCTAAAACGGCCACATCACCACCACTGAAACCTCTGTCACCTCCACCATCCTCCGAGTAGCGAGCTGTATCTAATGAATCTAAGGTTGCTTGGCTGGGGGACCGATCTGTTAAATATAATGCATATAACTTTGAATGATATCCTTAAATATGATAACTAGGAACCAGTTTTAGAGATATTCACACACAACCTTACAAACATAATAAACATAAGATTACCTTTTTTTGTTTAATTCATTAATACAAATTGATTTATTAAATAAAACAAAATCGGTTTTGATGTCACTATAAATAAACTATCAATTTTGTAAAAAAGAAATCTGGTAAACTATAGAGTTCCATAGTATACCATTACAAAATATCAAATAACACCACAGACAAGGACAAGTGCACTTCAGCAGGGCGGTGTTAAAGGAATGTGATCATTCAATGTAAACAGGCTGTGAATAGCGCCAAAGAACTTAATGTTTCATCTGTGAAGACAATATAGAACCAGCTGCCCGATAGATGGATTCTGTGGGAATTTTAAGCTCAGCTTTGGCACAATGTACAGACTGTCACAGAACTAATCATTTGTACTCGGGTATTGGATGTGCAAAATTGTCTTGTTTTCTATGTGTCCACCACACACACAGGGAACCCTAGTGCAGAGGTGAGCGTGTGCTAAAAAAAAACATTGTTTTAAATTTAAATCATTATTATTTAACTAACATTCCTTGTAGCTCCACCCGCTGAAAGTAGTTTTTCCATACAAATTTTTACCCCTATTATATTTATGCCCTGAGGGGTGGAATAAATGAAAAACCTTTCATAGTGAAGCTCTACATTTTATAGGAAAAACCTACACTCAAAATCTCAAGTTTCTAAAACCATCGGTTGACCAGAGTAGATTCAATTAACGTCTTTGTCTTTTGTGTAACAGGCTGGGGTGCAAAATAAACTGTTTAATTGACTAGAGTAACGCCAGCTGATCTTCAACAAACATAAGTTTTTGCCAAGGTCGAAGAGCAGTTCTCAACTCGCTATGCCTATGTTTAAGAGAGTAATGGGTAAGCGTTTACGGTTTGATAATAGCATATTACTTACGTATTGGTCCAGAATCTGTAGGCCTAGAAACATGCTGTTCAAAATTTCCAGGATTCGAAAAGAATTCCCGTAATTGTGGCAGTTCCCGCCCTCTTTCTACCAGCTCAGTATGTAGCTCTAAAGCTGTTAGAAAGTAATTATCCTTCAGTAGCTTTGTTGCGACATCCTCGTAACTTATGTGTGAGGACATAGTGAATGAACTTTCTTCTACATCCTTGTATGGATTCATATTTAAAAAGTAAAAGCGTAGTTAATTTGCAATTGGTTCACATAATTTTCAAGACAGCACTAATTACAAAATTGTTGAAATCACATCCTGCTTAAATTTATTTTATTTAAACAAAATAGAATCACCTTGTTTTTTTTTACTTATTTCATGATTGATAATTGAAATTGTTGTTGGCATTGACAGGACGGACGGACAGTGTCAAACAAACTGACAAATAGGAGAAAGCTTTGACCACATATTACTATATTATGCCTAGTCCGTAGTAGGCAATATAACAACTAAAAACTATCAAACTCAAGCCAAACAAAACAAACACGACCTTCTAAAGGTCACGCTCCCAATTTATTATAAACTTCTTCTAGGATTAGATGAAATCACAGACAATACAGGAATACTACGCATGACGAAATGCTTTGACGATACCTATCTGTGGGTAGAATTGAGTTGACAGATGAGATGACATTTTATATCTTAAATTGTTTATTTACATAAATAATTTGAATGTCTCATATTTCGTTTAGTTCCTCATATATTATCATAATTCGAACTTAATCGATTCAATGATTTAAGTAAGAGAACTATACAAACGCATATGAAATAATTAGTGTAAATGTGCTCAAAATGGGTGAACAATACTTTAGTTTAAAACGCAAACTAGAAGAACTGGGATACAATAAAACATTGCCCGTAGAAGCAGTCCCTTTGGTAGAATGTCTTCTGGCAGACTTACTGCAAACCACGCGTAGCTTGCAGCATTATATGAATCTATCCAAAGAAGCTCTTATACAAAGAGATGCTTTAATGATGGAGGCTGAACCTTATAAGTGTGACAATGCAAAACTTATTCAAGAGGTTAACCAGTTGCATATGACTATTATTCAGCTTAAAGAGGAGAATTTAAAACACAACAAGGATTTTAAAAGAAAGGTAACGATCATATCAGATGAACTTGCAAAGAAAGATGTGACCATAACAAAGTTACAACATGATCTAAGGGATTTTAGTTTAAGAGGCTTATGTGCTGATACACAAAGCAGCCGTAATAAGAGCAGAAAAAAAGATGGTGGAGGAAATCTCATGTCTAAACCCTGTATTTGTGCTGACAGAAATGGTACTTTTGAAAGAGATGTTACAGAGTTAAACAAAAATATCCAGTCATTACAAGAAAAAAATGATGAATACTATGATGAGATAGTACAGCTTACAACAAAAGTGGAAAATAGGGACAGTGAAATAATAAGGTTAAATATATTGCTGGAAGGTGGGCGACCTATAACTGCTTTAAAAAAGGATTTTTGTTGTGATAAGCCAGATGTTAAAATTCAAACTCTACTAAAACAGTTATCTGAAATGGAAAAAAATAATACAGATTTAAATAAAGAACATGAGAAAAGTTTAGAAAAACAACATGAAGCAATGCTTCGTGCACTGAACCTTTCAGACATTAATAAAAATTTACAGCAAGAACTACAAAAAGTGGATGCATTGGCATTGAAGGTTGAGGAAGACTGCAATCAAAAAATAGGTACCTTAATGAATGACATGAATTTTATGCAAACAAAATTAGAAAGTATATTAATTAAGAATTCAGAATTAGAAAGGGAAATTTCTTATCAACTTCCTAGGGAAAACTCTTCTAGGCTTCTCAAAATACAAGAATCACTTAATAAAGTGGTAAAGGACAGAGATTTGTTACAAAAAGAGGTAAAAGATTTAGTAGAGTTGAACAAAACCTTGCAAGATAAAATTGTGTCCTTATCTCAAGTCAACAAACGTTTTGACACTCGAGTTACATCCCAATGTAATCACACTGACAGCCCTAGATGTATTGTTAAGGATGAACTACAAAAACTTTTAGAAGATGAAAGAAAAAAATATGAACAATACATGAGAAGTGTTCAAGAAAAATTGGCTGAAACTATAAGTGTATTTAACAGCCACATTAAAAACAAGGATAGACCATTTAGTCCGAAGTTAATTGGATCAGCCGATAATGTATTTATCAGGGATTTACACAATAAGCTATGTGAAAGTGAGCAAAAAATGTTGATGTTGAAAAAAGAAAATGAGGAACTTAAATCCAGGTTAATAAATAAAGATGATTGTAATAAACAAGGTTATCAAGACCTTATTTCTCACTTGAATGCAGAAAATGCAGAACTATCTAAAGAAAATATTGCTCTCTCCCAATCACTAAGTCAGTATAAAGCTATCAACTCTGCACACTATAACAGTAGTAACAATACCAAAGAAGATATTAACAAACAAAAAGAAAATATCGAAATACTCTCTAATGAAATGAAAATTTTAAAGAAAGATAAACAAGAATACTGCACTAGATATAAGGAAGCTATGGAACTAGCAGATAAATTAAAAAGAGATTTAGCATTTAAGCAGAGAGAAGTTGAGCATTTAGAAGAAGAAAATTGTTCTTATAAAATGACCAACAGAACAGGTAAAGCTTCAGTGGACCACTTAAAAGATGAATGTAATTTTCTAAAAGAACAGTTAAAGAGAATACAAACAGATGTCGTTAAAGAAAAAACATTGGCAAATCAAATTAAAAACATACAATTAGAGACAGAAAGAAATAACAATGAGGTGCAGAATGAACTGTTGGCTGTACAAAAAAAGCTAAGTGTATCAAGGGACACAATTGATGCTTTGGAAAAGAGATGCAAAGAACTACAGTCTGAGATGTTAATTCTTAAGAATGAGAAGACTAATTTAATTGATAACATAAGGACCCTTGATCATGAGCGTGATAAGTTAGTTATAGAATTAGACAGGAAGGCTGAAATTATTAGCAGTTTGGAAACAAAGATAAAGTCTCAGACTTATGATACAAATAAGCTGGAAGATGAAATTGCAGACCTTAAAAATAAACTGAGTTTCTCCAAGGTATCTGAACATAAACTAGCCGATTATGAAACCCAACTAACATTTTTAAATGGTGAAATGTTAAGACTAAATCAACAGCTTGATACAGCGGTAATAGAAAATAAGCACTTACAAAATAGTTTAACAGATGCTAATGGAGCATTGAAACTAAATAAAATTGAATTGGATAAGTCTAGGAAAGATGTAGAATGTCTAAGGCAACAGTTACAACATTATGTTGCTGAAATTAGAAGAATCGAAGAACTTCTATCTCAGAAAGAAGCTGAACGATCAGACATGCTGGAACATTTTGCAAGTCTATCTGTAGAAGCAAATATATTAGAAAACACTAACTATTCCTTGGAAAGCGAATCTGCATCTAAATCATTACAACTCCAAACATACATTGGACAAATCCAAAGTTTAGAATCTAAACTCATGGAAAAAGAAAATATAGTTGATAGTCAATCAAGTCGTATTGCAGCTATGGCATGCAAAATAACTGCTTTGGAGAATGAAGTAAAACTAATGATAGAGGAAAAAATTATTCTTGAACAAAACATATCATATCTTAAGACCATGTGTAAGCAACGTGAAAGCAATAGTGAATTGGGAGGGGTTAATGAAATTGATTCCGAATTGAAATTATACGAAAATCGAATTAACAGTCTTTCTAAAACAAAAGCAAAACTGGAGGTTGAAAGAGAAGAACTGTTGGACAAGGTGGAAACAACAGAAAGATTGTTATCAAATGCCCGCAGGGAAATAGTTGATTTAAAATTAGCTTTGCAGGATGCTACATCAGAAACAAAATCACTGCAGCAGCGTATTGACAGGTTGAGCAGAATAAACAGGCAACATACAACATTAGAAAATAAATCACTACAGGAACACATTGACATTGACAAATTGGGCAGAAGAAACATTATCAGTCATGAGGTTCATGAGGTACAAATATTTTATATATATTTTCCTGTAGGTATATATAACTGTATAATTATTTTCAACATGATTATTTACGTTTCAGATAACTTTGTCAAAAGAAGAGTTGGAATTACCACTGTTGTTAGAAGAGACCATTCATGAAGTGAGTCAGGAAGATGATGACAGTATGCGGTATCAAGAACTGCAGAAAAAATATTCCAATTTTTCACATGGCAGTACTTTATGACAATACTTTTTGATATAATTATTTAGGATGATTGATAATTCGTAATATACAAAAGATTGGCCTGAATAATAATGTATAAAAACTAGCTATTTGAGTGAGTTACGCTCTTCACGAATAGATCATCTACTTATATTTAAATGATTTGGATTTCTCGGTTATTCAAGTCCAAAATTATTGCATTTCTCATAAACAAAAACACAAATATGTAAATTAGTTTCATTTTAATTATTTTATTCAGTTCATTCAAATTAAAGATTTATTGTAGAAATATTCAGTCTAAAAAGTATACGAAAAATATTTTTAATTTTTAAGTCATGAGAGAAAAAGTAAAACTAAAAATATATCAAATTCAGTTTTAATTATCATTGTATAGATTGATATTGAGAGTTATCCATTTATATACATTACCAAAAACTAATTACGTACCATTATCTACAAAAGTTGTGATCTTATACTACCACGTAACTAACTAATAATACAATATATAGATAAATATCTCACAGAAGTTCCATACACCATGGCAGTAGACAGGGTATACAGTCCTCCAGGTATTACAGTCATGGTTACTAGGTCACTGCAGTCTGGATTTCCATTACCAACCATGTAGAAGAATTCTGGGTCTATCTGAGATCATTCACCAATGTGTTGTTTCTTCTTAAATCAAATTGAAATACTTTGTGCACCAGTATACCGGCTAAGAAACCATTTGATATATTAATTGCATTTCAGATGCTTTATTATACTATTATATAGATTGTGCTTGATGAAGTGACCATTGTCAGAACAAAATAATATGAAAATGAAATACGAATTATAAATTAATATAGATAATACATTTTGTAGGTGACAATTGATTGTCCCCAGTTACGTGGCATGCTCTGGTCTAGCACACATGTGCATGGAGACAAGACTCTAGTGAATTGGCATTCTCAGGTCACCCGTGAATCTCTTAGTTCACTCTGCTCTGGAATTGCAAAAATATGTTTTCAAATTTACTTAATTAAAACTGATTAAAACGATGGCCCAGCAGGCTTAGATCGCCAACGTTCACTAGGGCACAGTGTCAAGTCTCCCTGTACAGGTCTATTTGCAAAAATAAACCTGTAGGGTAGTGTCCCAAGCCTGTGTAGCCACTAGCCACAATGACATACAAGTTATTTTCAATCTATATTAATCAAATTGGAGTCGTCTATAATTATTAACAAATAAAATTCACAAACAAATAAATATACCAGGAACCATACATAAATCCCAGACAATGATTTAAGTGTCTATTGTTCTTTTAATAATTATTTGCTGGCTTCATTGGGATAAGTACAAATAACTAATTATAATTAAATTTTACAATACATAGATCAAAATAACCACTTGATGTGTGTATGACACTCTCTTAAAACTTGTATTTTTAAATTGGTGAAGAATAAAACATTTTTATATGTACCTATGTTATTCATCGTAATATTTGCAACTGATTTGCAATTATGAATTGAAATACTATCAGTGGGACTAATAAAGTCCATCAAGACATTAAATCTAATCTATGTTCGATACTCTTAAAAATAATTTAATATGAAAATGACAGTTAATATATTTAACCTTAATATATTTGTGGAATGCTTTAAATTTAACACTAAAAAGAATAGAAATACACTTCAATCATGAAAAATAATATTCAGACCACATTCTAAAAAAAATTATAAATTCATTTAGACATAATACATGTTAGAAACATAATTTACAGTCACAGGTGCTGTAGAAAGCATAGTAAGTAATAAGCATTTTAAAGATACATATGAAAGCACTAGCTATCTACATAATGCAATATAATATAATATCACTGCAACCGTTAAGTTAAGGGCATCAATTGTCAACCTCTGTACCAATCTAATGAGTATTTGTTGCTGTAACAGCACAATATATAGAAGATATTACACACCTATTAAACAATTCCACACATTCCCTCGATAATATATTAACAATAAATCTAAGGTAATTGACTTCAAACTTACTCGACCACATTATATATTTCATGCTATTACATACTACTAGACTATAACAATACAGTAGTTTAAATACAATATTAAGATTTTACAAAGTGGCTAAAACTCTAGTGAAACCAATACCCGCACCCAATATAGTCTGTCCTATACCCCATATCATGGCATGTATGGGTGGCATTGCCAAGTTTGCTGCACGGTATATGAAGGCGACTGCTGCACTACTTGCTACTCCTGAAGTCACTGGCCCTACCACACCCATGACTATTAATAGGACGGGAAAAAACTTTCCATATTTATGTTTTCTAAGAGTTCCAAACGCTACTAGCGCGGCACATGTATGTACACACACTGATGAGCACAAAGACCACAGAAAAACAGGATACCACATTTCACCGAATGTATCTAATGGGTCGCCAGGAGTTAATTTCAATATATCAACAAATGAATCAAACTCAGACACTCGGAACTCTGACAACATGTCATACATGTTGTCTTTCGAGTTCTGATGCTTAAAGGCATCGGGGCAGTTTTGATACTGTGCTCAAAATGTTTGTGCCAACAACGAATGAACACAAATTTGAACTGCAAGTCGATCTTGAAAAGACCTTGATCACTATGCTAAAGGTTCATAAACCAAGCCCCATGGAAAGCAAAGACTTATTAGAGACTTATTAAAGACTGTATTATTATTTCGCGAATCAGTTTTTGTTGGGATCTGCAATTGCGTTAAGGATAGCATGGATTATGGAATTCAATACTACAGTATAAATCAATGTACTCTGTGTACTACAGTCACAAAATTCACCGTTCACAGACCGAGATAATGAAACAGACCAGCAAATTGCAAACGCAAATAATGCAATTTTTAATGACAATGACAAATGACAATTGACAGTGCATTACATTGACGTTTTGTCTGTCAAAATGAATGAATGAATCTTTATTAGTGTAGGTACACACCTAACCAAAGTTTATGATGATTATATTATAATTATAAAGCGCGTCACTTTCTTGCGAAAAGAGATTTGTATTTTGTATGCTTGCTATTATTTTGCTTTACAGCGATCTTCATCGTGTATGTTTGTTTTATTTGTATTTTTATTATAAACAACATTTTAATAAGTAAGGGACACAGAGTACCAAAGAGTATAATAATCAGGGTACTTTGTAACGTTTGTAACATACCACAGACAATATAGGGATACTACGTATTATCATATTGAAAGTACGTGAGTTCGAGTTCGAATGAAAGGCAATGAATCCATTCATTGAGAAAATTGAAGTGTGAAGTGAGGAATAAATAATATTTCCGCCATAGTAGGTATATATACCTTACCTTCGTTAAACTTCGTTTACCTTCCACCATTCATCGATCCACGAAGTTTAGGAGCCTAAAGAAATAGTTGTTCGTTCAAGAGATTGTATTTTTGTATTCATCGCAGGAATCTGTAACACGGAAAGGTATGTGTGAAAGTAATTCACTGTCCTTTCTTGATGAGTGAAGTTAGTGCGTTTGCGTTTATTGATCTGTCAAAAGTAGAGTCGATTGTCGACATTGGCGTGTTAACCTAAAAAAAATTGTTCTACGTTCTGAGGTCACCTCGTGTTGCTTCTTAATTTATTATAGTCTTATTGATTTCGAAGTGTTTGGGCTGTATAAAATTCCGCGATGGGTAAAGTGCGATCGACGCCGGGTGCGCCCCGAAAACAAGGGTTCAACAAGTCAGGGCATTCAATGAATCCAGATCGACCCACGGAAGGACTAAAGGGTGTTGGAAAACCTAGGACGAGGGGAACAATAAAACGGTTACAGATGTACCGTAATTTTAAAGCTAAACGTGACAAGACTGGTAAGATTTTGACACCTGCGCCTTTTCAAGGCAGGGTTCCTTCGGGCACGCAAGCAAGAGTTGAGCCCAGCCAGAAGTGGTTTGGAAACTCACGGGTTATATCACAAAGTGCCCTGCAGAAATTTCAAGAAGAATTTGGAGCTGCAGTAAAGAATCCATACCAAGTTGTAATGAAACCCACCAATTTGCCTATCACATTACTTAACGAAAAAGCGAAGCATGCCAGGGTGCATTTACTCGATACAGAAGGCTTTGATAAAACATTTGGCCCAAAAAAACAAAGAAAAAGGGTCAGCCTCAAGTTCAGCGATATACAATCATTATCAAAAGCAGTGGGCGAGAATGCAGAAAAGTATGATGAAACTAAAGACATTGATCGGGTTCGTGAAGATACAGGTGTGAAAGAAGGACAAAGAGACTGGGTGTTTGGTGCGGGTATGAGCAAAAGAATATGGAATGAACTATACAAAGTTGTTGATTCATCAGATGTGTTGTTACAAGTGCTAGATGCTAGGGATCCATTGGGTACCAGAAGTCCCTTTGTAGAAAAGTTCCTCCGTGAGGAAAAGCCTCACAAACACTTGATATTTATATTGAATAAAGTGGATTTGGTACCAAATTGGGTCACTCAGAGATGGGTAGCCATTTTAAGTGCTGAATATCCAACCGTAGCTTTTCATGCTTCCATGACACACCCATTTGGAAAAGGTTCCTTGATTAATTTATTACGTCAGTTTGCTAAGTTACATATAGATAAAAAACAAATAAGTGTTGGTTTGATTGGCTATCCAAACGTTGGCAAGTCCTCAGTCATAAATACTCTAAGGGCAAAAAAAGTATGTAAAGTAGCACCTATAGCTGGTGAAACCAAAGTATGGCAATACATTACTTTAATGAGAAGAATCTTCTTAATAGACTGTCCTGGCATTGTGTATCCCTCTGCTGAAACAGACACTGAGAAAGTTCTTAAAGGGGTTGTCAGAGTAGAACTAGTGCAAAGTCCAGAAGATTACATTGAAGAAGTTATAAAAAGAGTAAGGAAGGAATATCTGGTCAAGACATATAAAGTTGATGGATGGGAAACTGCGACAGAGTTTTTGGAAAAAATGGCAGCTAGGACAGGAAAATTACTGAAAAAGGGTGAACCAGACATAGGCCAAGTTGCAAAAATGGTTCTCAATGATTGGCAAAGAGGAAAATTACCATTCTATGTAGCACCTGAAGGTTTTGAAGTTCCTTTATCAAAACAGCAAAAAGACATGCCCACAAGTGAAACTCAAATCCAGGATGATAGCATTAATAAAGAAGAATCCACACAAGAAGTAGCTGAACCAGAATCAACGAAAGAATTGCCTGATAAGCCTACATTTCGTGTGAATAAATTAGTAATAGCTCAAGATTTTGCTAAGATTAGAGTCGGCTTGCAGTTTGATTATGATGATGATATCAAACCACTTGAAAAAGTTACCATTCCTGAGGAACTAAAGAATATAGATATTCAAAATGATGTGGTATCAAAAGAGGATAATGAAAAAGAAAATGATGATCAGCAAAATGACAGTGATGCTTCAGACATCAGTGATTTCTATGGAGATGACAGTAACAAGTGCAGTGATGTAGAAGACTATCTGACAAATGATCCTGAGACTGTTACAGAACTAAAGCGCAAAAGAATTGAAATTGCTAGAAGTGGAGTATTTACTGTAGAAGATTTACCTGAAAGTCAAAAGAAACGTAAAGCTAATCAAAGTGATGTAAATGTAAAGAAAATTACTGCCAAGCAAAGGAGGGCGTTAGAAAGGTCGCAACGTCGCACTAAAACAGGAAGCAATTTCTATGAAGTAGCCAATGTTAAAAATAGAAATAGATATAAAAAAAAGATTGTTTAACTTAAGTACGTATTTAAATAAACGTGGTAGTTTTACCTTTAGAATTTTTATTAATCTCAGCACAGTTTTTTTTTAAATTATATGCCACCATGAGAAATGAAAAGGTACTTACAAATTATTTTATGTATGGTAGTTTATGTTTATAAATAGTATATTTTTCTTCTGTATTTTTTACAGATGTCATCCGGAAGTGAAAGTGATGAAGAATACGTACCCGATGAACCCGAAAAAGTTTCCGAAGAAGAATCTGCAGATGAAGAAACTGATTTACAATTTGAAAAGGAAAAAGAACAGCACAATGGTCAGAAACGAAAGTCAACTCTAAATCTAAAAGGCAAAAAGAAAATAAAAACCAACAATCGAAATATAGAGGAAGATATAGAGGTGAAACCTGTAGAAGTTGCTTATGCTAATGATGAAAAGAAACGAGAAGAAGATTTGTGGGCAAAGTTTTTAGAAGGAACTGATACAAAACCAAAGTCCACTACAGATAAATCTAATAATGCCTCTCAATCACATTCAACTGTGATATCAAGCAAAACAGTAATGTCATCAACTAAAACAAAAGTGGATGATAGTAAAGAAAGAGAAAGACGCATATTTGAATTTGCAGGAGAGAAAATTGTAGTAGAAAATGATGTTATCAAAGAAAAAATTAAACTCATGGATGATCCTGCATCAGGTAATAAATACTGGATTATTATTATTTACTTAAATTATTTATTGTATTGTTTATTTATTTAATTTAATTCAATTTCCTTAATTTGTATGACGAAGTACAGGATCATCTTAAATTGACTAGTGGACTTATTCTATTATTTCTTCTTCAATTGTGTACATTTTTATACTGTAGTAGACATTATAATTTTCTATTTCAAGTTTGCAATGATGTTGGGCCGTCTCGAAGTCGTGGATCTGGTCTGTCAAATGTTTTAGGACAGCTAAATAAAAAGAACAAGTTATCTACTTTGGAAAAATCTAAACTGGACTGGGTTACATACAAAAAAGACGAAGGTATAGAGGATGAAATCCATAGCCACAATAAAGGAAAGGAAGGGTAAGTTTCCTTGTATAGATAAATAGTAGGTTAGGTAAGACTAAGTTATGTAAGTTAATTCCCTCGAGTGCCTGAAGTCGAAAGTATTCGAGCAGTGTGTGTTGCCAGTGATGACTTATAGATCTAAGACGTGGTATTTTACCGACGCGAAATAATGCTCGGTATATCGCTACGCGAGCGAATTCGCAATAATAAAATCCGTAGACGAACGAAAGTTACCGACATCGCTCACAGAGTTAGCAAGTTGAAGTGGCAATGGGCAGGCCACGTCATTCGAAGGACTTATATCCGATGGGGAAGAAAGGTCTTCGAATGGAGACCACAACTCGGACCAAGGAGCACAGGCCGCCTTTCGACAATGTGGACTAACGACCTGAAGGAAATAGCGGGAAACCGTTGGATTCAGAGGGCACAGGACCGATCGGAGTGGCGTCGATTAGGGGAGGCCTATGTCCAGCAATGGACCTCTAAATCCTGATGGGTAGATGGATAGAAGTAATGTAAGAACGAAATTTGTAGTTATTGTATTTTTGTATTTTTTCTGAACATCTATGGGGCCATAAGTTCTGTCACAAACACTTCACTAAATAACTTTTGTAACAATTTTTTTAAATTCTACAAAATTTAAATTTAATAAAATTGTTACAAAAG
>DWLO01001462.1:0-14917 GCA_018245335.1 Dalla quadristriga
TCGGGTTCTGAGAAGGTTTGAGTAATTTTCAATTTTCCAAGTAGGCATACAAAACCTATGGCTTGGCTACATTATATTATGTCTATCTATATTATCCCTATCAAACTAATCCAAACACAAAGACACGTAATTACTTATAATGTTTGTAACTGTACAGTTCAACTATGAAAATGCAATGAAAAGCTCTTTGCAAAAGGAGCAATAAATGGTAGTAATGCTACCAGAGACCAGGAATAACTAAGCTGTTTTTTTAAGAATCAGGTGCAGTCGTTGGAACGAACAACAAGATTGCATTGTGTTAATAATTATGCGGGTTCTACTGTAAACTAGTATAACCACCATATGCATTTTGGTCATACTTATATGGTTCGATCATCTGATTATGACCGAGTTCAATTTGATAGAGTAACTATTACTCAGCGTTATAATCATAATTTGGGTGTTGCTCTGCAACCACATTAATTCGTAACAAATGCTAATAATGGATACGGTCAAGTAAGAATAAGCATTAGAAACCGAAAACTTATACAGTAAATAAAATCAATAGTATATCAATCATAAAAACCATGGTGGCATTTCTCTAAAGAGAGAGATATCAACGCCCTAGTTGATCGTGTTCACTTGTCGCTTAAGTACGCTTGCACGGCGCCGCGCGCGGAATTAAAGGTAAAGCTAAAATCTAAAATGCTGGGTGTGGATTTAAACGCATTGTGCAACTATGATTTTCAGCTTTGAGTTAAAACAAATTTAACTTAATCGTTCTGTCAATAGGGCAGATATACGTGTAGGCAGACTATGGACTTCTAACAACTTCAAACCTGACTGACCTATTTCGCTTTATCTAACATTTGCCTCTTCTTCGGCATGTATTTTAGTTGGTGATGGTGCATGCATGGTATTAGCCTCAAACCAAGTTTATCTGTGGACAAAGAGAGGCAAGAATGTAGGTTCTGTTTGCCGAGTTAGCAGGAAATAGCCCTCGCTGCAAGAGTTTTGATCGAATAAAAATGCTCGGCAGGATGAAAACCTACATAATTTTCCATTAATTTCCCAAAATGTATAATATGGTACCATAATGGTGATAAGAATATATATAGAACCCAGTCAAACCCGCCGTCTAACCATTATACGCGCACTATAAAACATCGGCGGCAATCCGGCGATATTCATAGCCATTGGAAATTGGCAAATTCCACAAACCGATGACGTCCGCCGGACTCGGACAATGCAATAGGTACGATTGCTCCAAAAAGGGCACGTGAACGTTGGTTTTATGCTGCACACTATTGCTCAGCAAATTCGTTCGTGCAGTGCCTCGCAGCGAATATCAAACGAGAATGAAATGCTGACCGTGTCGCGATAATTCTTTGTGCGGCAAGGTATTCAAGACGGATGAAGAGAAGTGTGTCAATCGCAAATGGCCGACAATATCGACAAACAAAAAAATAGACATCGGACGCGGTTGGTGTAGGATGGCCTAGTAGCTTTATTCAAGACAACATAAGAGAAGTGTGGGTGTGTGTATGTTTATCGGGAATGATCTGAAATTTGAAACAAATAAAGAGTAAAGTTTTCCAATCCTAAATGGGCAACATGTTCGAAAAACGAAAAAAATCGACAAATCGTCGGTATATCCAATATTGCATAGTCTAGTGCAAAATTCAAGACAACTGAATAGTTCAATAGGTATTTCTCAACGTACTCTCTGAAGGCATAAAATGCATGTATAGAGAGAGATAATAATATGTTGATTGCATGATAGTTGACTCAGGTAAGAAGTACTTATTCAAGATTCAAGCATTGTTTAGGTTTACCCTATCCCTGTCAAAGGTCACAGTAGTATAGAATAGATAAATAATAGTTACTTTATAAACAGTAGTAACAATATGAATATACAAAGTGCATGTGTACGTAGTACATGAGTTCTTGAATAAACAATTTAATTTCACTCCTATTTTTCGAGGTTTTACTATGCATCAGATATTAAAGTTACAAAATCACATTTCTGTTAAAAAAAAATTTGAATTCGCCACATTCAAGTCATTGCGGTTGTCATTTGTTAAATTGTATTACATACGTAAAATTCTAGAATATTGCAAGCAGCCAGTTTTAATGCGTCGCGGGATTTTATCTCCGTGAGGCAGGCGTGGTGCCGGGCACGCTGCGGTGGGAAAGAATAAGGGGTAGCGCAGACTACCGGCATTAATTTTGACATGCTGTTTGTGCCCAACAGTCCTCGACACTGGTCGATTTTAGTGGTAGTTGGTCGATTTCTCGCCTAAACGCAGTATTATCACAGCATTAATAATAATATGTTTAAATTCTTTGTATTGTTGTGTTATCGTCTTGTCCGTACTCCATATTAATCCAATTCGTCACCTTACTATCGACGTTAAAAATTGGAAGTGGGTCGACTGGCAGACGGTCCATTGTAGTACAGATTAGTGTCGCTTGTAGTACCCATTATTTCGTGGGGTTTTTTGCGTTGATGTACGGAATTATTTCGTCCGTCGGAATATCTGGCTGCGAATGAACGCGTGGCTGGGTAAGCAATCGTCTGTGCAACGCCTAAGAACAACATTAGGTCTTCAAATGACACTCGTTATAACGACTCTAGGTTGGCACAGTACGGTGTCTGACTAGTTGACTATACGTTGATACTCATTATTTTATGATACCGTCACATTACTAAACAAACACAGTAGTAGTAAGTAGCAGTATTAGTACGTAAACAACAAAAAAAAATTGACGAGGAAACTTTTGTTGATACAATTATTATTGGTTTCATGGTATTACTTCATGATATATTTATAACGTTATAACTGAAAAAAAATACTGTAACTTAGATTTAAACTTAGCTCTCTATAAACTTATTTATTATTAAAAACGAAATCGGGCTAGGTTTTGAGAATTGTGTTTTTATCTTTATAATAACCTTCAGTGTTATGTATGCAACAATCCATTACTTACTTTTAAGAAGTTCACTTCCGTTCACATCGGTTAGGATTGAGAGTGGCTAGGTTGGAAACAAAGTTATAATCCCTTTAAAACGATAATTCGGTGACATTTGCGGAGCTTCGAGAGCTCGCTATGTCTGCCACATTGGCAACAAAGCGGTAACTGGGACATGAGTTCTACTTGTATATCGGTAAAAGATTTTGCATCCGTATAAAATCCCGTAGACAACACGATGGTTAACAACTATAGAATACAGCGGAAATTGTTAATTCCAATAAAATAACTTTTATTCTATTTATTTACTTTTCTCATACTATCCTATTTTATTTTATATTGGTTTGTGTTCTTTTTTTTAACCGACCTCAAAAAAGGTGGTAATCAATTTATCTTATCTAAAATAAAGAAATAAAATAAAAAAAGAAATGAGTTGTGTTAATGGCCAGTACCGTTCTAATTAACGTTAAATAACTAAATACAAATAAACTTAAGTACATTATTGTGTTAAACCAAAATGGCTCAGAAATCGTTAAAATCATAGTTCAAGGATTCTTCCTTAATTGGATCGTTTTCTCAATGATTCATTATCAGCTCCTTAAGAGACCTCTCACCTTTCGCATCTCTCTCGCTCGCACATTCTAACATTTTTAATGATTGTAAAAGTCTAGGTAGACTTTTGAAAAATGTGCTTCGATATCATAGTTGACATTAAAATTACGGACATTTTAGACTAATTTTGAATTTCCGTTTGCCTAGTTTTTGATAAAGAAAAAGGGCGAAAACAATTAATGACATTTTTTTACGTCATAAATTAGGTATATGAGCTGACTCACAATCTCAGCGGCCCTGATGACGGCGCTTTGATAACGGACGTGCGATGTACACCCGACATTGTTAATGTGTGTAATTATGTATCGCTACTTCGACGACAACATTTCGCTCTTGGTAGCGGTACACAAACGCTGGCAGACCGTTATTATCCTCAGCGTCGCCTCTTCTCAAAGAGAAGTCGCACAATATCCAAACAATTTCCCTACAATAACTTACCAACATTACCAGTAAGGAGCATTTACTTCGGCGTCAACAATATCTTTACACTCCTAGTTAGAACAAGTTTAATTAAGTCGCCAATGTACAAACGAGTTGCCAAAACTAGTTAGTAGGTTACCGACTATGATTAAAAGTTATGCCAACTTTATGATGAGCTTACATAGAAGTAGTACTTTCTTACCAAATGCTTTACATGCTCTCCATCAACTTCTTTTGATACTGTATACCTATCAAAGGGACCTCTACCACCTGGTACTGATACAGTCATATTCGACGTTAGTTACAGGGTTACTTGTCGACCACTCCAGAGTTACAGGTTTTTCTGCTAACATTATAAACTATTGAGCTAATGAGATTCAAAAACATGTTGAAATGTGCACAAAAGCTCTCGACACCACAACAAACATCCCTAACTTATGCTCTCAATAAATGCGAGCGTATGTTTATTGGTTTGTCCTCTTTCACGCTGCTACAGAGCAACGGATTGACATAATTGATGCCAGATAGTGACATAGGCTGTCTTTTACAATAGAAAATCTTCCTCTGGGGGGGTAAAATTCGAACAATAAATCTTATTATTATTATCACAGTTTTAAAAGATGACGCACGATATAATACAGTCAAATAGCCAGTTGTTACTTTGAGTAAAGCTTAACAAATTGTTTTGTTGCATATAATCAGCATAGCCTAAATTAAAAACAAGACAATAGCAAACTCAACAATTCTTAGTTAGCATTGTTTACTCGGCGAAGGAACCATTCTAATGGCGTGATCCCACATTCGGTGTCTAGCGCACCGATACATACATAATTACACACATATATACATACATACATAATTATAAAGTTAAAGTCCTACACATAAACATTATAGAAATACAAACTTACTGATTGCAAAGTTTCATTCCACATTCCACATATGAAGAGGATTGGAGCAAGCTGCGCCACGATGGCCACGCGTCTCACTATTGATCTACTCAGCCATCACATACTGCTACGGAAGTAGTAAGAAGAAATGCGCAGAACAGCTTAAGCATATCCAAAGTAGGCATTTCAGGCCTACAGTATAGATGGATGGTCGTAAACTGGCGCTTGTAAGAATCGTTTTCACAAAAATATCTTGTTTTTCCAGCCTTTTATACACAAAGCGATGACGATCGTGCGATACGAGTGCGTCAAACGATCCTTTTATACCCGTATGAGCGATGGGATAAACGTCATTTGAAGAGTATACTGTCATTACTCTGCGGCGCTAGCTTCGGGGAATAAAGCGACGATACTCCGTTTACCATGTGTTGTGTTGTCGTACACCTGGAATATCTCACAGTTAGACCAGCGGATAATGATGATTTCACATAATGTCATCGTCATTTTCACAACAGTAACGAATACTAACCAACTAAAATTCAAACTGGCTCATTTAAAACTTACAGACTCTCTTTCAGTCCTATTTAAGGTTTGTCACAAATTTCCATGGGTGGGAGTGGATAATGAATTTAGCTTTTCACATCACATAAAAAAACATGAGATTTTAGAATTGTAGTATAATAATGGCACGGAGTGATTAAATATGAACGTAGAGCTATTGTTTAATCATTTCAAATTTGAACCAAAGCCGTGATAACCGCTCTCTCTATGTTTGTACTGTAACTGTACTTAACTAAATGTACAAATCATCTATTGTTCGTTTCAGGACGGCCCTTCTACCTCAAGTCGAAAGTCCCTCGGGGATAAAATATAAATTACGATAAAGAATTAATTCTTTGCGTCGCCAACTTCGCGTATAAATTAAATATTCACCGAAATTATTCCTAGGTTTTATTCGGTAGCGATGGCAAGTGGGTCGTTATTCAAATATTCATATGGCACAGTTTCGCTGCGGTGACTTTGGCCTCATCGAATTTTAGATGTTTATTTAAGGTGGGCGCGGGTTTTGCTATTAATAGTTAATTTAGGTTATGTTGAATTTTTAAATTTCTACAAAAATTTTGCTTTTGTTTTAAACGTCAAGTCTATCAACTCTTCGAGGTCGACCAAAATTGTCTTTTCCGATAGCTATTTCTCAGTTCACATTATACCCGGTCCGTCGGTGCCAGAGCTATGATTTCCGTTTTATTGTTTCCCAAACGGAATATGTATCGGTGACTTCTGGGGTGGTTGGCAAGAGTTTGTTCTTGAGAATGTGTAGAATTTGTATTCCGCAGGGACTGTTGGGAGCGCTACGGAATATCAACCGGAACGGAGACATAATGTAGAATAAACTACCGCAGCGGGACGTGCGCGGCTCCTCGCCGCTGCACTTGGCCGCCGCACTTCCGTGCACTTCTTACATTAATCTCGCGTCCGCATGGGTATGCAAATATTTGAGTTTGCGAACCTACTCTGTGCGCATAATCTCCTGTGTTACAAAGAGAGTAAAGTTGCACCCTCCGCAGGTCAAATGCTTGCTAACCGTTCACTGCAAGAGTCTTATTCAGATTATGTTGACGATATTCAATTAATCTTGTATCTTTTTAATAAAATCTAAGGATCACTGTATGTTTAGGTGCACCCTCATGGGATATAACCAGTAAAAAGTTTTCATTAAATCGTTTTTATAAGACACCTACCTACTAGCCCACGGCTCTACCCGCGAAATATCTGTTTTCCGTACAAGCTTACATTCCCTATTCAACTTAACAATAATTGTAATAATAATTAACTAATTTAGGTAATTTGATTTTCATACTATTTAAATACAAAGAATTGTCTCTTTAACGTCGCCGTCGATCACAGCCTAAATTAAAGCTAGAAGTCTTACCGCCTTGAACTTTAATACATTAACCCATTTAATTATAACTTGGAACTAATCATGTGCGTGCCAGAATGTCAGGACCGCAAATGGAAACTTAGTTCAAAGTCTTTTGTTACGGCGGGTTATAATAATGAGTTACAAATTTATGTTCGTAACAGAAGATGAATGGCGTAAGGTAATAATTAATTATCTCAGAAGATAATTGCCAATTTGTCTCACAAAGTAAAAATTGAGTTAGGGGATCTAAAGGTCGTGGGGCTTTGATTTGCTTATATAATTTTTGTATACTGTTACCTATGTATGTAACGTACATAATAATACGTATTTAATCGCAAAGTCTGATAATTATTTTTAGTTAGTACCTAACTATATGCGGTACAAGGTACATACGACTATTTAAGTATATTTTCTTTATTTAATGACCAATAGACTGACTCGTCATGTACTCACAATAGGCACTTTCGGTGGCCAGTGGCATATGGTATTTACAAACAGGATATATTCTCACATCGTTTTACTCGTACATCGGCAACATTTTTATTATAATAAATAAGTCGCGTCCCTTTTATTCAAAAGGGATCAGAACTAAGTCACTTTCCTAATATAAAAAACAATATTGGGAGGTAATGTGATCGTAAGGTAAGGTAAGGTAGAAATAAATGAACATTTGTATTTAAGAAATAATTATTTAACCCACTCCAAATTTCTTTTGCAATCCCCTGATAATGGTTATAATTTGTACCGAACTGACCAAATTTAACAACTTAAACTATGTATATATATGCAATAAATAAATAACATTAATAATAATTTCTGTGTAGTTGCTTTTATTCAATTTTAAAGTTAACCGTCAGTAGAGGATTTCTGGTAAGCTGGTAGAAAGTGCATTAAAGCTTTCCATTTAATCCCCATTATATTCAATGGCTCAATGAAGTTAAATAAATAATCAACCAAACAGTCCCAAAGAGTTGCTGTAAATTTCAACTGCAAAAATGTAATTAATTTCGTGTATAATTTGATACGTGTATAATTTGATGGTGTAGAATTTAATGGCAAATCTGAGTGTCTTTATGTTTTATTTACTGCATTACACATGTCACAGTAACATAATACCTACAACTATATTATTTACAATAGAAATATATGCACCTCGTTTAGGCAAAGCAATTTAGAGGAGAGAAGCAGACATAATAGTAACTAAGTGGTGGTAGAACCCGTATACAGTTCACCCGGGGCGGTACCTCCACCACACCCATTTCTGCCGTAAAGTTATTATTTTTCTAGAACTTTGTTTCGGTCGGAAAGGAGTGGATGCCGGCTACACTTATACAAGAGGCGACCACCGTAGTCCTAAAGGGTAGCAACACATCTGTGGCAAGCTTCGAACAGTACCATTACTAACCTCTACTAACCGGGCTATCACTAACACCGACTAACATAACTTACAGTCACTAACAGTCCTGTCTCCCATAGTCCTTATACTAACGAATACTGACCAACTAACATTCGCATTAATATCTCATACTAAATCCCAGACTAACATTCCCACTTCCTTTTACACTCTATTTTACGGTTTTTCACATGTGTCGTGGGCGGCAGCGGAAAGGTAGAGCTGCGTACTCGTTTGTTATATTAAACACATTATAAAAAAAGTATGCCGTTAATTTGATTGAAGAAGTCATAAAGTTGCTCAGTGTAGGTTATTAAAAAGGATTTTATTTCATGGCATAAACATAACTATCGGTAGTTGGCTGCCCAAAGGCCTCCGAAAGGCTTAACGACTGTCACATAATAATAATACCGGGACCGACGGTAATATGTCCGCAGAAGCACTATAGGCTGCTTAAGAACTTCCACCAGTCGTGTTGGACCAGTAACCTCTTCACCAATCCACACAACAACGCCATGGTAGAATACACTCCCAGGTATTCGCAGTTGTAAGTAGAAACCCGTGCCCTGTATTCAGCCACTAATGGGTTGTACAACATTGTAAGTGTGTAGGTCTAAGAGATTTGGAGCACGTAAGCGCTCTTTACGGAAACGATCCCAGAAATAACCGACACAAAATAGAACTCTACACTTCTCTACCACTCAAACATCTAAATCGTAGTCAGTAAAAATCTCATTACTCCGACAATTTGATTTTCTCAGTACATTCCACTTACCGGGTAGAGTACCGCTTTATTACAACTGTAAATATTTTTAGAGAACTTATATTTTTATTATTTTTATTTAATTTGACACTTTATCACATAACCTTATCTATTACAAAGGGCGGACTTAATGCGAAGAACTTAAACACTCATACAGAGGCGACCACCTTAGTCCCCAGGTTAGGTCAGGTGACCAGATAGTAGGACCATCCAGCTAATATAGCATATTGACGATTACTAACTGGGTTTACTAATATTTACAAACAGAATTAACTTACACTGACAGTCCTTAAATCCTATTACTAAGTGAAATGCATGCAGCAGGCTGATTGCGTAACTGAATGCGATAGGCTCACAATCATGATTACGATCATAATGATTGCGAGCCTATTGCATTCTGCAGGTTTGCCATTCTTACAAAATAAAAATTTTAAGAAAATACTTAATGGTACCTAAGTACACACACTACAACAACGTCGTACCTACAAAGCAGGACCCCTACAGAGCATGAAATTACATTTGTCTGGTGCTTCTTCTGGAATAACGTATCACAGTACTCATACAAAGTAATAACGTCCTTTTAACGTCGATGTCAGTTTCATATTTCTTACTAGAGCTCGCAACTCGACGTTAAATTTTGTGGGACCTTTGGGTAACAGATGCTTATAGCCCTAAGTACTACTAAACAACCGATTGAGATAAAGCAAAGCCTACGCCGTTAGTAAGTGTACACTTTACAATTCCTTGAAATGTGATCAAAATTCAGAGGTTATTTTAGGAGCCTATTCGCGACACAAAAGCGCAGAGAGACAGACACTCAAACATTTTTAAAACAATTGATTTTATTAAATGGGTGTCACATAGCATATTTCGTTTAATTATAGATCTCAATTTTATTTATAGGTAAGATAACAAGAGATGTATTTACATTATGTTGTAATGTAGTTTAGTGCCAGCAATTATATGTGATCTTGTCTGAGTTTACGGGAGCACTGTAGCGTAGGAAATGACCTCTTAACACCACTTCAACTACCAAAGAAACTCATTGCCTTGATGCGAAAACTATTTAAACTGAGAACTTTGGATAAAATACTAACAAGAAAGTCTGTAACAAAAAACACAGCTCAAAAGAAAGATGGCAAACAAAGGTTTCAAATGTTGGCATTCTTTTCTAGCAATCTCAAATAGGTACCCATTCCGTAGAGCACGTGATTGTGGTCGGCTAAAAGCAACACTCGCTGCAAATTACAAAAAGTAGGCATCTGGTACCTAGTGGGTAATTGATAGTAGCTAAGTCGGGATCCGGCCAACTTTGATTCATTTGGACATAATCCCATCGCCCGCGCCCAACTATCTCATTAGCCGGCCAATTTGTCGTGGGATCACGCAAAGACTTTAATCTTGATGCTTGGCAAGTTGTCGCTTCCCATTGAACTGGCAGTGGATAGAATCCATAGCTTCTAAATTGGATGGGACGGGATGGATGGGATTTTACGTACGAGACGAGAACATTGAATCTTCGGTTAACCTTTTATTGATCTATTGTATTATCAATCAGAAAAACCTCTATTTATTCTGCAGTAAATTTATCCAATAAAGTATTTAATCGCGTATGAGATATTAACAGACTGAAAATCGGCATAGTTTAAGCTGAGTAAGGGCATTTGGGGATTGTACGGCAGCATAGATGCCTTTTTTATTTTAATTATTTTGTTTATTATATTATGTATAGTTAGTGTTAGTAATAAGGATAATCCGTTGCTCTGTTCTGCGACTACTGATATTTTAAATCTTAAACGATATATACAAAAAATACATCAACAAAATACAATAGACTGCCACTATTTTGCCCCCAACACTCGACGTAGTCAAGAGCTGTGTTCAAGCCCAACACTAAAATTATTATAACGATAGCAGCGTGTTTCCCCAGCCATATTATGGGAAAGAACAAGGCAGAAGGCAGAAGTGGGCATGAGTAGCTGTGCGTTGGCAACACAAAGTTGAGGGTCTTAAAGAGGGCGGCGGTGAAAGCTCTACAATGACACCAGCGGGAAGCGATAAGTAAACATACGTTACGTCACGTATCTCAGTTAGCTCAGATATATGTTTGACTAGCTGTCGCTCACGTCTTCAACCACGTAAAATCTATGTTCAATTTTCGAGTTTACAAGTATCTTATGACTTTTTCCGAGATGCAAGCTATCTCTCTACAACATTTCATGAAGATCGGTTGTGTGGTATTGCCGTTATGACGTATCAAATAAACAAACAAATTTTCGCATTTATAAAATTAGTAAGAATGTAAAATATTATCGAATACATATTCCCGACTCATATTGGAGCAAATAAAATGGATTTGATTGATTGAAGTAACATAGGAGTGATAGCCGTGTGGCTAAGCCGGCGGCCTCGTGGAGCTCCGCATTCGATTCCGGGGCACCGTAAACTCGGCTCTCAATTCGTAGTCAGCTATAGCTCAACAGTCGTGTCGTGAGTTTTGTTGTAAACTAAATTATGTCCCCACTGTGCATCTGTCGGCAACTCCAAAATGCTTATTCGTAACTTCACAGAACATTTTCTTAACATAATTATGAAATTGTCTGAAGATTTATTCGGATTCTCAGAGATGCATAAATATTTGCTGTGGGTTTGAAAACTAGAACACGACAAAACGCGTTTAATCTGAGTCTTGAAACTATTTATTATAATCATAACTTTCTAGCCTCTACAAGTACATTTTCTTTGAGTGCAATTTATTGCAATCAAGATTTACTTACTACTTCTCTATAGAAAACTTGATGTACTTGTTCAAATTGATTAATTTCATTTTTAAAAAGACCGTTATTGGTTAAACTAAATAAAATACCCTACAACTAACCTATATTTTATATGATGTTTATTATGTAACTAATAATAATTATGAATATGAAAATCAATTTGTTTGTTTGTTTGATACGCCTTCACCGCTAAATAATACAACGGATCTTTATTGAATTTGGTAGAGAGATAGTTTGAGTCACAAAGAGGGTCATAAGATACTTTTGAACCCGAATATTTGTACAGATCCCGAGGGAATGTCATTAACATACAGTTAACGCGGATGAAGTCGCGGGCAACAGCTAGTATATATTATAAAGTATATAGTATATAGTATTATTATATAGTATATTATAAAGGACAGGCTTGATTTTATTCACTTACTTTTAAATCGAATTACAGGTCGGATACTCATCATAATCTTAACGATTAGTGTGAATTTCCAGATTGTATCTGTAAAAACAAAAGTAAAAATAGAAAACATAGATGAAGATATCATAAGACGAGGCTTTGCCCGCGGCTCGCCCTTGTTACATTGCCTTATTTTTCTATCCCAACGGAAATTAGCATTTTTCCGGAATAAAAAGTAGCTTATGTTACTCTCCGGCCCGTATTTTTTTTTGGTTTGTATCGTGTGTATTGTGTTGTGTATGGATGGTGTACAATAAAGTGTATTATTATAATTATATAAATAGAAGCACAAAACCCGATTGCAAATACACTTAGCTTAGAAGAAAAAATAACTAGCCCTTAATTCAAGAAATCTCTAATCTCTTAGCAATGTAACTTTAATATATATAATTTAATATATATAAGCATATAGGGACATACAAAGAAAAAGACATACAAACACTCGATAATATTAACCTCCTTCTGACACAGTCAGGTAAAATGCCAGATTAAGCGAACGAAGCTGTCAGCTAGTATTTAATAGTTGTGAAACTTAAGTCCCATTATCGTAGCAGAATAACCTATTTTTTTGTGGAGCAAGGTCGACGTTCTGCGTTGTTAGCGATATTTGACCCAAGTGCTAATTAATTATGGTAATTTACCGCGCGCTCTTTCATGACTGAAATTTGGAGGGTTTAGTTTTTTACACCGTGAAGCTCGCAAATAGTCTGCTAATTCGCTGAGCTATTTATGTAATGATTTCATTTCCCTGTTGACTGTTAAGACGGTAGTTGTAAAAAAACTTGCCAAGTCTAGTCGGTTTCATGCACTGAGGGTCTAATGGAAATATAAGTCATGCTTGGTTACTCGGACTTGTTATTCAATTACACTTAGATACGTTGGATTAACGCTGTCTTTTTTATGACTAGAATATCACTCGGTGCTAAGATTTCTTTGAAAGTCTTGAGTTTTTACATAATCTTACAAATATTATTATAAATACGTAAATTAGTTAATTTGTTTTTTGTTATGCCTCCACGGCTAAACAATACAACCGATATTCATAAAATTTGGCAAGGATTTAGTTTGCGATACGGTAAAGGTCATATGGTACTCTTAAACCCGAATATTTGAGCCGAGGGAAAAAACAACACAATATTAAACAATGAAATTAAGAGTGTGAATTGCTCCAGCTACCTAAGCCTATTCTGATTAACGGCCGCACTTAAGAGCAGTTTGATTTTGACTACGGGTCGGATGGACAATGCATCCATAACAATGCAACAATGGTGTTCCGTCCCTTCGGGTACACCCCCCTGAAAAGTGTAATGGCGGCTTTTTCACCAATGTACAAATTCCTCGTATAGGTTTATACCTCTGCTGATTTGATGGTGTTGAAAAAGCTTAATGTTTGCTAAAACTGTTAGGAATATTAAAAATCAGCATAATTTGTTTTTAATATTTGGTCCGCCTTTTGTACCAATTAGTTTTTATTTGTCTATTAACAAAATAAATAGACAGATTCATTGTACGCCCATCAAACATTGATAAATTTGAAAAGCATATTCATTACTTACAACTTAACACTGCAATGTATAAGTACACATCTTGTGTAAACGTCGCTTCGCCCTCAGAACAATAACTAAAGTAAGGTAGGTACACCCTATACCACCTGACATTGTATAATTTTCTTAATGCTGTTATTATTAAAACCTGTTTATTTTTTATGGCTCCCTATACTACCGATGGCGATAACACAAACAACGATATTATAATTTTTAAAAGTCGTAACTCCACTATCCAACGTTACTCCAACGTCATAGCTCCAAAATGCTATTAGGCATTTATACCGCCCTTTGTAATCGTTGACAAGGTTTTTCAATAAAGTGAGAAATAAATAAACTTATTAACCATTCATTCATCAATGTATACGAACAAACTTGTACCTAAACCGACATTATCTTTTGTTTGCAATGCTTTTATGTCCACACAATTATTTTCAATGGTGTCATTGTTCTTTTCCAGGCGAATGCTAAAAGGTGTGACATGTGGGGATATTAGCAAAACCCGCATCACACAATAAGTATCTCCTCTGTACCCGCATCAAGGACCGAGGGCTGGCAAGTGAGGTGGATTACAGTTTTAATTAGCGTGTGCTACGTCCGCGTGTCTCGCCCGCCCTACGGCACTAATTCTAAAACCCCGGGCTTTTGCATGCAAATCACTGCCGCGATATTGGTTCGTTACGCTAAATACTTGCGAGCTTCGTGTCACGTGTGAACGGGCTTACCATTCACACATGGCATTGAGATAAACTATTGCGATCTGTCGTATAGCATGCTTAGGACTTTTAGGGTTCTGTACGTCGAAAGGAAAACAAAGACATATATAAAATTATGATTTTACAGTGTTTGTCTACGTATTTAATGTCTGCTCTTCATTGAATTGAAATTTTCAAAATATAGTAAATAAACGCATACACAGCACAGCACACCAGGATCTCCAGCGCTGCGGGGGCGGACATACACACACACAGACAACACAATTTAACGCCCAAGACCCGAGCGTAAACATTGACCCGCCAAATAAATATCCGCTTCGGCTGCTACTTCCGTTAAAGCGGCGGCGTAAACACTATTATAGTGATATATGCATATTTTATATTTATTTATCAATGTGTATATAAGAGAGTTTGAGTATCTTGTACACCTTACCCTATTTCTTTTGCTAATTACTTAATGATTGTCTGGAAGAGATCG